>JAVSBV010057808.1:0-10686 GCA_033117975.1 Parotocinclus spilosoma
TCCCAAGAAACTCTTCGTCTCTGGCATCACTACCCGAAAACTCCACCCTCTACTGCCACCTACAGGTCTTTGCCTAATATTTCCATTTACTACAAAAAAAGGAAGCCACAAGTCGCCACTTAGCCCCTGCTAAAGTGGATCATATCACACTGGATAAGTTCTTCAAACGTTGACTGGAATTTACACATATAAGACATAATTATAAAATGATTTAATTGGTTTCCTGTGGTTTTTGTTTCAGGTTTTGAATATGGACATGAAGAACTGCTATCTCAGTAGACTCATGTCAGTTAGAAAGCTCTTTATGGTGAGGCCTCCTCACATAGGAAGGAAACCCGTTAAGTACTGAAACTGAACCAAAACTACACAGATCGACTTTTTTTTCTCGCACGGCTGCTCCCAAAATGCCATTCATATTTTTACAGAAGATGCAAATCTAGAATTGTACAAACCTGGTTAATCTGATCATTACATCTGGAGGTACAGAAAACAGAAACAGAAGGCTACATCTCAAACCTCATGCTGCAATACTAAAGAGTATAATTCTAATATAGTATATAAACACTAGTAAAACACTAGAATATAATACTGCAATACTAAATTAATAACCATAACAGACCAGAATTTGGAACTACAAAAGACTCTATATACCAACTCACTGCAGTTTCACTACATTTAGCTGAAGTGCTTAGACCGTGACTATTGACCTCATGTAGGCTTATCCGATCATGCCATATGAAAACATGCAAACAACTCGCTGTCTGATTAGTCATCTCTCATGTACAGACGGCCGTTCAGGCAGTCATGTTGATTTTTCCCCTGATTAAACCTTGAACTAGAGCAACACAATAGAAGGTGTAGACATGCACGCTTTGTTAAAATGGGACTTAACATTACAGGAGGGCAAAACCACTGAACGCGTCCCCAAACAAGTTTGCTTCAGAGACACTACGCTTTAGACGAGACAACGACCAATTTACACACCAATTAGCTTGAAAAAGTAAGTGGGTCATTTGAACCATACTGAACGGCCTCGTTCTGGATTACTTCTCTGCTGACAATGGACAATTCCAGTGAGCCTGTCCAGTCATGTGACCACTCAGAGAAAAGCAGAATAAAAATACAGGATAAATAATGTACAATCTTTTACGGGTGTGATTTCACACCAGCACCGAATACATAATACAGGAACTGATCAGAACCATAAGGGTAGTTTTAAAACCATTTCCTGAATGTCCAGCGATATAAAACAAAAGCAAGAGTACTTAAAACAGCAACAAAAAGGTCAAAATAAAGGTAATGATAATAACCCTCCCCCCCAATTCTCGCACACATTTATGCAAAGAACTGACATTCATAAAGTCTACAATTTTCTTTTGAACAGAAATTATATGGCAACATTATAAATACGATATCCAAAAACAAATAATAAATAAAGCAGTATTGTAATTCGGCTCACAAACTGCCGTGAAGGTACGTGACAACAAGAACTGTTTTTGCAATGCAGCGCACCAGAGTGAAATCATCGTTGAAAATTGGTTTGCGTCAGAAATATGGCAGGAGATGTGTTACATAAAAGACAGTTTCCCTTTCCATGTCTGTGTTTGAGAGTGAGATGTAGAAAGGTGTTCAGCCAATCACTGCCACCTTAAATAGTACTAAAAAGAACATTAATATGTAATGGTCAATGCTGATATTGGATAAATTACAAACAAGAAACTCTGCAGTATCTTGAAACTTGAGCTGGCGTTTAGTTGTCAGGTAAATAACTCTAATTAACGATTTAATTCTCTTTTTGTTAAATGCTGATGAAGCACAAGCCCAAATGAAACAGCCTTACTCTTGCTTACGAGTCATGTTTGTTTAACTAATACTGATTACTGGTACAATAACGCACTGTATGTGCACACAGCCAAAAACTCACAAATTTCACCGTACATGTACAGCGACTGATATAACGTTACAATCCAAGCAACTGTACCTTAATCGCTAGGCTATCACAAATGTGTCCAAATACACGAACAACACAAATAAAAAACATGAGCAAAAGTGAAAGCACTTAAAGTGAAAACATATTAAGCTACAATATATTCCAGAAATATAGAATAAACTACACAGCTAATAAATACATCGATAAAACATTTAGAACGCTGCTCTCTAAACAGGTTACAGAACCTACCGGCAGTTAGAAGTTTTTTATTCTAGTTAACCCCATTACATCTCAATGAGAACCATTACTGCTTTCTTTTATTTAAACGTAGTTTACTTAACCAATTCCACCCAATTCCCATTCTGCTGAAATCTACAAACTGTGAAAATGGACTCTTTGCAATGCAGTGCATAACTGCAATAATTTCAGTTAGTTGAGATTAACTTGTATATGATTAAGTAATAATTATGACAGCGCTAAGCGGTACACAACAGTATCCCATAAAGCATTGCTAAATGCAGTATATTAAATGTTCTTTGGATGGACAACATCCAGACTGCACAAAATGCAATTTCACTGAACGTATTGTGGATGTTAGGAGTGGAGTGTGTTAGTGTTGCATAGCTGACATGATGGGTTTCTGCATGGCACGTTGCCATCTACCTAAATATCCTAATTCCTTTATTTCATAAGATATCTACACTTTGAGCTTATACAATGAACAATAATAACTAAAAGATAACCGAATGAGAACAGGACATGCCAAAAGTATACACGCGTGCGCGCGCACACACACACACACACACACACACACACACACACACACACATACACAGTTTAGGTTGCATACTTGTAATCGTGTCTTACTGTAGACCACAATGCACATAATGGCCAATGGGGGTGGGGGGCTTAAAAAAGTCCTGAACCTCAGCATTATATCGCTAAGTTATGAAGAGCTTTAAAAAGGGTTTCCCATTTTGAGCATTTTTCTGTATAGTGGATGCTACACATTAGTGCTTATGTTCTTATTATTTAACTTAAAAAAAACTTTTTTTATATGTTCTTTTAAAAGTTTAATTAACTTAATTGTTCATTTAATCGTTTAGCACATGCAATTCTCCAGAGCGACTAACATCTGATAATAAAACGATTCAACGTTCTCACGATGATCGATTTTACATTCAATAAAAGACATTTCACATTTTCCTATTTAAGTCCCTGCGACTAAAACAAAGGTTTTCTTTTCTAACCAAAATCCTCTATTGTAGCTTATTATAGTGGCTTATATAACCAAATGAAAATATTCCTTTTTTATGAAGAATAACAATTCAAACAAGTATTTTCTTGTATACCTAATTAAACATAAAATGATTAGTCCCATGCAATTGAAAGAAACTAGAAGCAGTCTCACTGAGAACAGGATGTGTGTGCCTAAGGGTATGATACATGGTTGTGCCCTCTGGTGTTAAAAATGTGCAATTTGCAGTAGATGGAGCAATAAACTAAAACACAAAAACTCACACTTGATGCATCGTTCACATGGGAACGATTTGGCATCGTGATGGATCATGTCACGATGTACAGTTACACCACTGGAAGCCAAGCAATTGTGGGCTAAAGGCATTTCTTAAGGACCCAACAGCTATACTTGGCAGAGGTGGGATTTGAACCGAGGACCTACACATCCACATGCATGTACCTTAAGAACTACACAACCACAAATAATACATTTAACAAATACATTCTTGTGAGGGCTGGATGAGATGACAAGCGACCGAATTTAATTACTCACAGCAGCCAGTTACTGGATAGTGCTGGAACGACTGGCTCAGCAAGGGACGTCCATATGAACCCTGGAGGGCAACTTGTATGACATCATCGGGCTTTTGTATTTCTGCAAACCCTCAGTGTCACCTTAGACACAATGACAATACCAGGTATCTTTTTTAAATTGTTATTGCCAGTTATTTTCCCATGGTGCTTTCTGTAAGCTAAATAAATACTGTGCTAAATTATGAGACATTTTTACATAAATAAACCTCAAAAACTCGGTAGGTTTTCTTACAGCTTTACTACTCAGATGTATTGTAATATGGAAGTGTCTAATTATTGACAAAAAGAGGATAAATATCAAGACTGAACCTAGGTGGTAGAATGAACTTCCCATATCTGAGATTAGATTCACATTATTTAGCAGACGCCCTTATCCAGAGCAACCCACAACTGATAAAATCGAACAACGTACAATCCAATGTTTAAGGTCCCTTCTCAAAAGCTTAGACTTGAACCCTGGACCTTCTGGTCAATAATCCAGTACCCTGTCTTCTGCACAACCAGCCTCTACTGTGTAAGCATTTAAGCGATGACTTAGATGTTTTCAAAAAACAGGGGTTTGGATGATGAAAATGTCTACAAAGAAAATTACACCCCAGAAAAGCACCCCTGAAAGCGAGTTTGGATATAATCGCTCGCTTAATTAACGCCGTGATCAAACATTTAACCGTCATCATATTTAGCCACATCAGCCCCTAACTGTGAGTCAGACTGCCATCATCTCTTCGGCCATTCAAACCAAGCCCCACATAACCGCTGATTGATTCTGGCCCTCACTTAAATTGGCCTCGGCGTCTACGTATTAAGTAATTGGTGAATAATTCTGTCTCTGAGTCTCTCACCCCAGCGTTAAAGTGCGAGATAATAGGTGATTAATGGTGTGTGTGCCCCTCCCTCCCCCTCTCCCCATACAGGCGGTCTATTGTAATGCTCAGGGCTCAGTGTGAGGCTGATCTACACTGCACCTGAAATCTGAACCTGCACACCTGGCTGCATGACAAAAGATCGACTAACCCAGCGAGAACGGTCTCCAAACATCAAAAACACACCCCGGTCATCACGGGCCAACCTACCAGCATAAACCAACATAAACCAACAAACAGCAATTTACAGTATTTAAATAAAAAAAAATAAATATAAACAGGTCCAGATACCTAACTGAGGTAAACACTGGGTACAGGCATAAGCATGTACTGGATAGGATGCTAGTCTGTTTAATCAATAAAACGCCTTAAACGTGAAACAAATATCTGAGCAGCACTTCCTTAACTGTTTTTCATCAAATGGATTTAAACATCAGAAACTTTATACAAGCTCCTAAAATAGTACTAAGAATTTGGCCTGTTTAATACATTCATTTTGTGTCAGTGAATGCGTTTACATGCACTGAATAATCCAATAACTGCAGTAATCCGATCACTTGGATAACCACATAATGTAAAACCTCCAGGTTTACTCACATAATAATCAGATTTTTCTACTTTTCAAACAGCAAATAAGTGAACAAAAAAAAAACATTTCCAATAAATAATCTAAATCAGAATCTATACTGCATTTGATTCATCACAATCAGAAGCAGTTTTTAATGGCCATGTGTGCTTGCACATACAAGAAATTAGCATTTGGTTACAGTAGCTTACATTGCATAACAAAGCGACAGTATTTAAGCAGGTGCCGCATTTAATTCCTCTGGTTGCCAGATCCCACAAGTAAAAAAAAAAACAAAAAACAGACAGGCCTGTGGAAAGAACCAGACCTGAAAACGTTGCTTTCCCATATTACTGCAGACAGAGAAAACTGATATCTTGGTATTGTATATATGCTCCGAGAAATCAGACTACTGAAATAAATCCAGCTCTCTTAATCAGCTATATATATATATACACCTAAAACAAATCAACTATTTGTATTGTTCGTCTTCAAAAATACTTACAATGTACATCTTGACCAAAACCTACCCACCACTGACCATGTATAAGAAACAGACTTTGTATACACTGCATGTCACTTAATCCCTTTTACGCAACAGCAAAAACATCATGTTTAGCAACCGACAGCTCTTACAAAAAATATTTTGTAACGGACAGGAAAATATATTTTTCAACATGTACAACTAAAATACCTGAACAGCATTCCTACACAAGAAAACAAATTCATTTTATATACAGGTCTGTGTGTAATGCTTTAAACAAGACAGCTCTCAAAACAATGATTACTAATTGTGTCTATTTGCACATACTGAATTCCAAAAAGCTAAATGTTTCCAGTAGAAGAGACAAAAGCAGCTCATATACATTCAGCATCCAAGCAGCAGCCATTTGTTTCATCATATGTTTTAAGTGGAACAGACTAAAGCAGCTCACACAAAACCACACAGGTATAAGGAAACAGGTTGTGTGTGGGTCTGTTTGTTTTTGCAAGGTTTTTCAGCCAATGACAAACATCTGAGCAAGGCACGGGAATATAAACCGTTTTCCAAGCTGATCATGCAGGCAACATTTTGTCTCAAAAACAAAGATTTATCACTAGCTTGTATGAACACAGAAAAGTGTGACAGACAAAAACAGCACGAGTACATCATTCAGAAATTAAAAACAAGTTGAAAATTATGATTTGCCAAATGTTTACCCAAATATAACAACAAAATGTAATGTTTCGATGCTATCAGGGAAAAACGTCTTTTCTAAAAAAGATGGAACAACAGAACAGAAATGAATCTCATGTTTTGAATCCCAACATGCTTTAAAAAAAAATCACTAGCTTGTAAGAAAATAGAAAAATGTTTTAAGTGTCAAAAACAAGCAACTGTACATTTGTTTAAAAAAATAAATTGTTTTAAAAAATTAATAAATCTTTAAAAAAAATACAATTAAGTAGAAAAACTCTAGATGTTTGTTAAATGTTTTTCTAAAAAAAAAGCAAAATACAATGTTTATCAGCCTATGACTATGTTTTCTAAAATGTAAACTGACCTACATTAATCTTAAGCAAATAGAAAAATTTAATGTTTCGATTCTATCAGGCAAAAACAAACAAAAAATAAATAAACATATATAAATAAATATATATATATATATTCATGGATGTAACAACAAAACAGAAAAACATGTTTATCCCAACATGCTTAAAAAAACCCACTAGCTTGTAGGAAAATAGCAAAATGTTTTAAGTGTCAAAAACAAGCAACTGTACATTTGTACATCTTTCAAAAATACAAACAAGTGGAAAAACTTTCACACTTTTTGAGAAAAAAAAAAATCAACAAACAACTAGAGAAATACAATGTTTATCAGCCTATGACTTCTTCCAAACAGTTTTCTAATATTTTAACTGACTTGAGTGGATCTTAAGCAGTTTAGGACACACAAAATAGTTTGTCACAAATAAATAAATAAATAAAGAGGGTAGCAATGTATTTTAAAAGTGACAAACAAAAGCAGCTACAGCTTTTTTTTTAAAGAGTAGAAAAGCTCTACTTTCTAAAAGTTTCCTCCAATGTAAGCATCATAAACTCAATATTTATTAGCCTTCAACTTATTTAACAGTTTTCAAAAATAAAAACTTCAAACACGCAACAACAAGACAAACGGATCTCGAGCGGCGTTTTAAACACTTAAAAAGAAACAAAACAATCACTAGCTTGTATAAATATTGACAAAAAATCTTTTAGTGACAAATAAAAAGCTCCATCTCTAAAACTATAACAACAAGTAGAACATTTCGGTTTGTCAAATGTTTACCCAAATACAACAGCAAAATGTAATGTTTCGATGCTATCAGGAAAAAAACGTCTTTTCTAAAAAAAGTAAACTGTTCAAAGATGGAACAACAGAACAGAAATGAATCTCATGTTTTGAATCCCAACATGCTTTAAAAAAAAAATCACTAGCTTGTAAGAAAATAGCAAAATGTTTTAAGTGTCAAAAACAAGCAACTGTACATTTGTACATCTTTAAAAATACAAACAAGTAGAAAAACTCTAGATGTTTGTTGAATGGTTTTTATCTCAAAAACCACAGCAAAATACAATGTTTATCAGCCTATGACTTCTTTCAAACAGTTTTCTAAAATCTAAACTGACCTGAGTGGATCTTAAGCACTTTAGGAAACACAAAGAAACAATAATTACTAGTTCATAAAAAAACAAAAAAGAAAAATTAAAAAACTAAAGAGGGTAGCAATGCACTTTAAAAGTGACAAACAAAAGCAGCTACATCTTTAATTTTTAAAGAGTATAAAAACTCGAAATGTTTCCTCCAATGTAAACATCATAAACGCAATATTTATCAGCATTCAACTTATGTAACAGTTTTAAACAACTAAAATATAAACTTCATACACTTAACAACAAGACAGATGGATCTCAAACGATGTTTTAAACTCTTTAAAAGAAACTAAAGAATCACTAGCTTGTAAAAATCTAGAAGTAAAGCCTTTTAAAGTGAACAAAGCAAAAGCAGCTCCATCTTTAAAACAATAACAACAAGTAAAAAAATACTGTTTGGCAAACGTTTCCTCAAATGTAACATTAAAAATATTGATCATTCTATATTATAACTC
Organism: Parotocinclus spilosoma; assembly: GCA_033117975.1. Classification (NCBI taxonomy): domain Eukaryota; kingdom Metazoa; phylum Chordata; class Actinopteri; order Siluriformes; family Loricariidae; genus Parotocinclus; species Parotocinclus spilosoma. Next base: position 8,324 of record JAVSBV010057808.1, read on the forward strand.
CTGAGGGGGAAAAAAAACCCCATTTCTTTTTAAACTGTTCATACAAGTAGAAAATGAATAATGAGTAAGAATGGATTTAATATCAGGATGCAATAGTTTGAACACAACATAATCATTATGAACCAAACAGGATGAAACGTGACTTAACACTGATTTTTGAGCAGAATGAAAGGAAACGGATCACGATGAACTGTTTGGGGAGAACAAACATCTAAAACCAAATCCTATCTTTGTTTACTGTGTCGAGATGCAAAATGTTTTCAGCTCAGCAAACAAGAGCAGGTTTTCGTACAGTAGCTATCACACAGCACCAGCCATTTAGGAATAACAACTACATTTTGTATCTCGTCTATTTATTTTGCAACGTTTATCAATGCCAGAGTACACAAAACAAAACACTAAAACTGTACAGTAGCCTAATACCTTCACACTAACATGAGGCTCAATGTCGTTCTTACCTGATATGAAGCCAATGTTTAATCCCCTGAAGTGCTTTAAACCCGATCCCTTTCTCAGCCTCCAGAATCAGATCTACAGTGTTTCCATAACCGTCTACAGAATCAGACCCGGTAGATCCGACAATCTTTCCTTAAAGAAAAGCCGAACTGATCCGGATCCACACACACTCGTTTCCTTCATCCATAAAGTTCCCCGTCTTCGGATAGCAGCACGACTGCTTTAAGATCTACAGATCTCGATCAGACAGACCGGGACTGCTGCATTACTGTCGCTGGAACGGCGCTTCGGTTCCTTTCACAGGAAATAATGGAGTTTAATTACAGCACCGTTCCGCACTTCCTCCACTCCAAACCCTACCAAAAAAAAAACCCTATTTCCCCCCTTCAGACCGGCGCACTGCCAAACCCGCCCACTCGCTCTGTGATTGGCTAGGATTACATTCTCAAAGTCGCCCTTTTATTGGACAGTCCTTACGTACGCACGCGCGTACACTTACCGGCCACTTTATTAGGCACATTTACATGTACATTTATGTCATTTAGCAGACGCCCTTATCCAGAGCGACTTACAACTCATACAGTCTTACAATCCAAGCAGTGGTGAGTTAAGGGCCTTGTTTAAGGGCCCAACTGTGGCAGCTTGGCAGAGGTGGGATTTGAACCCTGGATCATCAGATCTAGAGTCTAGCACCTTAACCGCTAGGCTACCACAGTCCCAGTCCCACAGTTCAACTCAAGTCATTTAGATACAATATGTATATATATATATACAGTAGATGGTCAAGATGAGCTGCTGAAGTTCAAACCAAGCGTCATAATCAGGAAGAAAGGAATTTTTTAAGTGGCATGGTTTTTGGTGCTAGACGGGCTGGTCTGAGTGTTTTAAAAGCTGCTGAATTACTGAGATTATCACACACACACACACACACACACACAGGTTTACAGAAAATGTCTAGTGAGCAGCACTTCTCTTGGCAAAATGCTTTACTGATGTATTAATAATTTTTAGATTGAGAGGCAACAGTCAATTAAATAATCACGTTATAACGAGATATGCAGGAGCATCAATGAATGCACAATATGTCAAGCAAGAAGTCCATACCAGGAGCCACTCCTGTCAGCAAAGAACAGGCTAACATCTTTGGACTCACCAAAACTGGAAAAAGGCTGGTGCTGGTGGTGTAATGGTGTGGGGGATATTTTCTTGGCATTTCCATTTGCATTTAGCAGACGTCCTTACCAAGAGCAATTTACTAAATATGATTACTGTAGATATTATTCCCAGTAGAACAAACCTTATGGTAGTACAAATAAGCATTAGCACAAGAGCAGAATTCATCCAGAACCTGCGAGGATCCAGTTATCATATCAGAAATGGATATGTGGTAGCAACTTGTGGTATCACCACCTGCACATTGAAGGGTGGGGGCTAGGTATAATAGCATGGAATAGAAAGAAGAACTGAGTCTACCCCAAAGCTCCCTGTATTGACAAAAGACTCAATCTCTATGACAAACTATGGAGTTCAGCAATCTGTGAGAACCTGCTGCCCTGCCACGTCGAAAGGGGGCAGTTGAAGTGGTATGGGTGTCTCACAAGCAGTTGGTTTGCTCCCCCTAGAGAGCTTTTATTACATTCCCGCTATTATACCTTATTTATTGGGATCATCTGGGGATCCTCCAGGATCAGGGCTGGAAACAGTGGCTGAGGATAGAGCAATCTGGCTCAAACTTCTCAGCCACCATAAAGTTCACAAGGAGAAGCGAGTGGAATCTGCTGTGCTGCTACATCTAAAACTGTACAACTGTGAGATTCCAATCGATGCAAATAGCACCGCTGCCTCACAACAAGAAGGTCCCGGGTTCAATCCCAGGGTGGAGCGGCTTGGGTCCTTTCTGTGTGGAG
>JAVSBV010057819.1:0-23991 GCA_033117975.1 Parotocinclus spilosoma
CTGTGGGAGGAAACCGGAGTACCCGGAGTAAACCCACGCAGACACGAGGAGGACATGCAGACTCCACACAGAAAGGATCCAAGCCGCTCCATTCTGGGATTGAACCCGGGACCTTCTTGTTGTGAGGTAAGCGGTGCTACCCACCGAGCCACCGTGCTGCTCATGATAATGTCACACAATGGTAAAATTGTGACTCTCTTAAGTTGTGTGAAGCATGTTGCAGTCATCATAGGTTGTAAAAGATGACATTGGATCATGGAATGAGGAGGGATCAGTCATACTGCCTAATAAAGTAATAGTTTTACAGAGGAGAAGCATATTGTGTTCAGAACACAGGTTATTGCTTTACGACTACACAGGAAGCCCAGCATCCTCTCCAACTTTATTAAAATGCAGCATTCAAAAGTTTACTAAAGGGAGTTCAGATGCATTTCAATAAATTAGAATATCATTTAAAAAGTTAATTTATTTGAGTAATTCAATTCAAAAAGTGAAATGCATATATTGTACAGATTCATTATAAACAGATATATTACAAACATGATTATGGCTTACAGCCAATGAAAACTCAAAAGTATTTTTTTCAGAACATTTTTATATTATATGAGACTAAAAATATTATATGAGAATAATATGAGAATTTAAAAATATTTTTAATGTATAACTGTTGGCCTACTGAAAATTATGTACAGTAAACGTGGCATGGAGGCGATCAGCCTGTGACACTGCTGAGGTGTTATGGAAGCCCAGTTAGTTTGATTGCAGCCTTCAGCTCATCTGCATTGTTGGGTCTGGTGTCTCTCATGTTCCTCTTGACAATGTGGTTTAGTGTCAAAGTTTGCTGACCAATCAAGCACATTGATACTGTGGTTATTAAACCAGTGTGTACAGGTGCCAAGTCCTGCTGGAAAATTACATTTGCAATCCAAAAAGCATGAAGTGCTCTAAAATTTCCTGACCAACAGATGACATGGTTCCCCAAACCATCACTGATTGTGGAAACTCACACTAGACTTCAAGCAGCTTGGATTGTGGGCCTCTCAACTCTTCCTTCACACTTTGGTACCTTTATTTCCAAATTAATTCCAAAATTTACTTTAATTTGAAAACAAGACCTTTAATATGCTTGGATACAGCACTCAACAAACAGCTTCTTTAGCAATGATCTATTGTGGCACACCCTCCTTGTGGAGTGTGTCAGTTACTGTCTTCTGGACATATGTCAAGCCAGCAGTCTTCCCCATAATTATGTAGCCTACTGAACAAGACTAAGGGCCTATTTTAAACACTTAGGAAACCTTTGCAAGTGTTTTATATCGGGTTATTCTAGAGATAGTGATTTTCTTTGGATTTTCTTTGGCTGTAAGTGCTAATCTACAATACATGTGTCAATAAATGTATCAAATGGATCACTCTGTAATGAATGTGTTTAACATATGCTTTTTACTTGAATTGAATTCTTTGATTTCTAATTTATTCTAATTTATTAAGCTGTATATTATTTTATTAATTGTCTGGAATTCACTTATTTGTTGAACATAACAGCAGTAATAGTCACTTGGTAAAGCCTACGCAGCTCTGTGTGTTTACAACAGAACTATGTAACTTATGTGAATGGAGTGTATGCGAGCACGTTTTGCATAGAAAACATCTTGGCGTTTACTGGATTTTTCTGTTTGCCCTGCCTGGATGCACAGTTTCTTTTAAACTCTCAAAGGGACAGAACCTTGTGACACGCCATTAATAAGTAAATTGGAGAATCAGGTCCAAATCCATCTTTAGAATAAATCTGCTCCAGGAAGTCTTAGACATTTTTTGACAATTTACAAAGCTAAAATAACATGGGATTTTAGTTTTGTAAAAGCCTTTGTATTTGACAACGCAACTAAGTACTGCTGCACTGATTCCCCAATTTGTAAAACCACAAGCCACCACTGGTACAGATCAGTTATTCTGCACCACATCTGGATGAAATGGGGGAAGACTATCACACTGATATAGGAGGAAGCTAAAGTAATAAAGCACAATCAGAGAAAGCATGTCACCCAATAAACTATATAATATTTTGATGTTATGTAATATATGATGTTTAACACAGCTGACCTCCATTTGATTTCTTTTACCAAATAAAGAAGTTTGTAGCTAAACACTTAACTAAAATCAGCACAGTATATCTTAGCTTCACACAGTACAGGTACTGTGTCAGCCAAACTATGCTAGGTCAACAAGAAGTTTTATAACCATTAGCCAGCTTCCCAGCTGATAGTTAAGTCCTGGTCAGGTACAAATGGGAGCGTTTTTGCCATGCCTACAATTACAGTTTTCAAGTAGTTTTGCTGTGACTTCTAGTTAATCGTATGAAACAATCAGACGTTCACCAAAGTCTCACGGCAGCTTGTAAGTATACCTACCTTTTAAGATAGATGAGGAAGTCCAGAGGTGCTGAGTGAGTTCACACAAATGCACGGCATTGGACGGTTCCAGCTGGAGTGGAAAGCAGAGTCTAAGTGGTGACTTCTGTACTTGGCAGTAGTATAACATTCCCATTTTGTTATCTGTACAAGTGCGGTGTAAAATAAAGTAGGGGAAAGGTCACTTTCTTACTATTCACATTCTTTACTGAGTAATTGCACTTTTACTGCTACCTCATCAACTCTGTCTAACTGCCTGGATCTCCAGAGGTCAATTTACATTTAGGATGCATACAGTCAGATCCTGGATTATTGGACCTCATGGTAAAGCTGAGTTATTAAAAGGGGTTTGTGGTTAGTTGAAAACATACAAGAATTAATTAGGCTTAGAATTAAAAGAATTTTCAAACCCTTCCCTTACAGCAGTATAAGCCTGGATAAGATTATATGGTTATTGCACTAGTATAGTGTTGATATGAACATCCTGCTAAAATATCCAAACTTAAAGCAGATGTAGCTTCTTTTACGCCAAAGGCGTAATAAAACCGCCATATTATAACAGATAATAAGCCGTATCTAGGCCCTGAAAATAGTAGGAAGTCTCTTTTGATTAGTTATTTTTTTTAACTAAGGTTTGACTCTATTAAAATCAAACAGTATATGGCTTAAGCATTATATTGTAACATAAAAATGCATCAGTTTAGCCCCACTCGCTGCATGGCAACTAGTATCAATTGGATGATATGATAAGGTTTGTCAGATGTTCTTCCTTCACAAGTGTGGGAATCCAAAATGATAGCCCTCTCACCACCCTAAAGTGGAATAAATGTGGAGTGGAGTTCTCACTCACTCTTTGCCAATCCTTCTGGTGTTTCTGGAGTATAGCTTCATTTCAAAACAGTAGTTATCAAAACCGATACATTTTGACTTCAGTAGCATTTTTTAGACAGCTATGGTCACCTCAAATGGTTCAACCTAATGTTGAAGTCTTTCTTGAGAGAATAACAAAAGCGAGTCTTTTCCAGTAATGTCCAAGATGTAGAACATAAGAACCTTGTTAGACGTAATAATACTTGAGGTCTAGCTCTAGTGTTTTTCATGTAGAGCCCCCTTCTTTTCATATCATGGTAGCTTACCAGTAACGTTGAAATCTGGAGAATGAGGTACAATTCATCATTTGCTTATTTACATGAATCATGTAGAATTAATGAATGATCCATTTCTACCAGTCTTAACTGCATTGTAGAATCAGTAATGTTTTAGGTTGAAGTACCTGGTTACATAAGAGAATGCATGGTGTGCTTACGAGACCCTGTGATGGGGTCTCATAAGGGGTGTCTGAGTATTTTTACCTGTGCCCAGTGACTTCCAGGATAGGCTCCAAAATAGGAACCCTAATGCAAAGCAACATACAGAAGTGTTTTGTATTCATCTTATAGTCAACACCCCAAGGACACCATGCCAAATAAAACTCTGAGGATTTGATGTATGTAAAAACAACAAGAATGCTAATAGTGGAGAGAAACTATAGCGGGAGAATTGATTTTTTGTAAATGTGTCATCTCAGTTCTTTGCTTAAGTGCTCAAAAAAAAAGGGGAGTCTTTAGGTGCCGTTCAAGACAACGAGACTTGAGCAGTACAAAGCTAACATCCTGTGCCACCTGAAACTTTACAAATTTAAATTCTAGTTGATTTAGGTGGCAACCAAAAGCAATTTATTCCGCATAAGCCACACATAGAATGGCAAGACCTGCTAATCATAAATTATTGTGGTTAATTATCTAAATTTAGTTCAGATAAGGCTGGTTGTTGATGGCAGCTAGTTGGTATTGTGATAATGCCTAGTTAAACATATTGGTGTTCTATTGTGGTAGAGAGATTTTGTAAACTAATCTGCACATACATGTATCTGTTGATAATTGCTTTGTAGGCTTATGAGTTTGGTCGTCCAGCTGGACATCCAGCAGATTTAAATTCCACCATCAAGGTGCCAGTGGCTAGGAGAGTCTTGATGCTTGCCATCCTTTCAGTTGAGCCATGCTTGAGTGTCAAAATGTATGATATAGAACAGGGTCTGACTAAAGGGATTGGCTATTTTTTTGGCTTATAGGCGAGCGACGTATTCTAAATATAAGGCAGGCACATACAGGGAGCCAGTGAAGGGGAAACAGCAATGAAAGGGCTTTGGTAGTAAGAACAAGGCATGCTGCTTCATTTTAAATCAAGATAATCAGGGTTCTGGTTGTAGTCACAAGAAGCCCTGCCAAGAGTGCAGTTCAGTAGTGGATTTTACCAGGGTCTAATCAGTGCCAGATCTAGATTAATTTAAAGTCTGTCTACTCTCAATGCAATGAACTATATTCAATATAGTATGCTTGGAATAACAGCATTTACAACTTTTATAATGCATCATATATGAAATGCACAAGTATTTTATAAGCCAGGAGTATAAGAGATAGGCTATGGCTGTGGTTTTTAGCTATTACTAATGAAGGCCATAAAAAATACATTGTAACTAGAAAGTTTCCCAGTTTCCCTTTTTTCCTATTGCAAATTAGGCACCTTTTCGTTGCGCTTTCCTTGGCACCTCTCATCATTTACAAATTAAGCATTGGCTTTGTTATATGAACAGACTTGACAAACACCTGTGCCACTTCCTTGAAAAGGTTGAATTGAAGAAGCTCAGCTGGTTATCAAAGATTACTCTGAGCTTTCTTGGAGGGTCTAATGAAGGTTTGCTCCAGGGAGATGACAATTCTAATGATGCTTGGACGTTTTGGCCCTGTCTGTTTGGATGACCATCAGCAAAGACATAATTCATGCAATGCTTTCTAACAGCATGACTATAAACCGTTATTATCTAGCAACTAACAAGATAACGCAAAAATTCACTGTTTCTCTTTAGGCTAGTCTTTGCCGGCATCCCACCATCCAGTATGCTCTGGTGTCCACTTGGTGGATTGATCCAAATATTTGATAGTGTGACAAATAGATTTTCTGCATATACAAAACCCAAATAAACAACTGTGAAAATGTGAGACATGTTTCATAAAAGTCACTGCTGGAATCAGCAAGGCTTGGAGTGCTAATGTGTGCAAGTACTGCCCCATAGTGGCCAGATTTCAGATGGTCAGTTGCTGAAACGCCTTAATACTAGGTAAGTAACCTGTTCCATTAGTTCTGGCTGATCATGCTTCCTTGTTTAATTGGTACGGCAAAATGCTATAGAATGTATTGTACATAATCTACATGGGAAGGAAGAGGAAAAACCACTGTACGACATGCACCCGTATTCATGTAAAAGCTAAAACACACACTTAGGGGACACACGGGTGTCATGCAGGGTTAGTCAGACCCATTCTTTAAAACAACTTTTGAATAATGTAGACCCAAGATATAAACTTCTGAAGTTTTGTTTAATTATCGTTACAGCAAAAACCCAGAAATAATGTGTTAATATCACACAATGTACATTAGTTAGGCTACATCAGAAGCATTTAGTGAGGCATGAAATTTGATGGGTAGGGTTTAGGCCCACTAATTAAGCCAATGACAGTCTGATGATCCCTCCACGACCCACCCCTCCCTCAAGCCCAGCCAATAATGTTTAAATGAGATGCCCTATGTGTCAGGTAGCCACTGTCAGCAGATAAATAATACTGCTCTAAATAAAACTACTCTACTGCTAGGCCTGTTTAACGTTTTTAAACCTAACCATATGAGTAAGTTGTTTGTATCAGTTCTACAGCATGAAAGACTGCAAGCAGCTTTGAAGGCACTCTATTTAACCAACAGACACAGGCTTTTTAGAACATGGTTCTCATGACGGGTAACAAAAACCACAGGGAGCACCAGCAGTAATTAAAACGTACATTTTTTAACCACCTTAGTACAGAGGTATTTTTCATCACCTTCTGGAGTTCTGACAGAAGCCATTTTAAACATCGGCTGACAACTGCTAATGCAAATACCAAGACTTTACTAGCAGACATCTACAATGATATCACAATGCATAAAGCTGAGCTAAATCACACTCGAGCAAGATTATGAAAATGACAAAACAGTCACAACCACGGGGCACACGCAATAAGATTATTTATGATATTGTACATTCTGGATTTATAACAAACAATAACAAAAGAATACTAGCAAGATGTACTGTATTCAAAAGATCTGTTCTAAGACAAACCAAAGAACCAATCACTCAGCTTCTGGTCCAACCAGAGATCAGAAGATGAGGAATGGTGGGCCATGATGATGAAGCCGTTTCATGAGTTGAGGTGTGAGATCTTTCCAGACATACTGATAGATAAAGAGGGAGAGGGAGGAAAGCGAGAGAGAGAGTGTGTAAGAGTGAGTGAGTGGGAGGGGGGAAATGCATGTATATGACTTCAAGGACTGAGATAAGGTGAACAGAGAAATTAATGCAAAGATGAATATGAATGGGAAAAGAAAAAGAACTAAGGAATGACAGGCTCTGTGTGTGTGTGTGTGTGTGTGTGTGTGTGTGTGTGTGTGTGTGTGTGTGTGTGTGTGTGTGTGTTTGCAGTAGAATACAGTCTCAGTTGTTGTAAATCTGTCCCTCAGGTGGCTGTGGCAGCTTCATGTTCTCTTTGCACATCATAAGTCGTCTGAGCTCCTGCAGCACCACTCGGATACTATAGGAGTCCTGCCACTTGGCCAAAGACGACACAGCCCTCGGCTCCACCTAAACACACACAAACAGAGACAGACAGGTGCATACACATGACTTTAATATTAAGACGTGGACCGGGTTAACCACTGTGTCTGTAAGTACTGTGCAACTAAATCTGCCTTATTGCCTTTATTTAACCTGTAAATGTTTTATTCATTCATTCATTCATTCATTCATTCATGTTCTTATCCGCTTGTTCCTGGACAGGGTCTAGCAGTTAAGGTACTGGACTCTAGACCTCATGGCCCAGGATTCAAATCCCACTTCTACGAAAGCTGCCACAGTTGGGTCCTTAAGCAAGCCTTAACCCACGGATTGCTTGGATTGTAAGTCTTTGCTGAATGGTTGTCTAATAAAGCAGCATATTTTGCTGTTGCACAAATTCAGAAACTTAAAAACAATGACTACAGAAAAGCAAAACAGATGGTTTACATCAAGTTCAACTCAGGTGTTTGCTGCATTTTTTTCTGCAGCCGAGTCCTGGTGTTCAAGTTCAACTTAATGAAGCAAACATGGTGTTTTACCAAAAAGAAATACCCAGGACTAATGAAAAGGCAAATGCCATCCCATCAGTGCTGTCTGTCCAGTGCTTACTTGTTCTCAAATTGAGTCTTTTTCACCACTCGTGCTTTCCGTGTGCTATCTGGCTTTCAACATACTCTTGTTTGCTTTTAAGGTGTTTGAACATGTTTGTTGTTTTTCCACGTCTTTTGAAATTACTGCTTGTGCTCTCTGTGTTATGTAAAATTGATACCAATTCCATAGAACTAATCTAAAGGCTGTAAGAAAACACAAGTGAAAACTTACCACCCCACTGGAGCCATGTACTCCATTCAAGTTTATCTTTGTCACAAATCGCACAAATGGAGGAGTTTCTGGATATCTGGGCCCACATTCCACTCGCAGACTATACATCCTGTTCTCGTATATGGTCTATAACAAAACATTTAAATGTCACAAAATAATCAGATACAACATATTAAAGCTGTAAAAGTAAAATCAGTCAGAAAGCCAGGAACAAACACTATGATTATGTATAGAACATTATATAACAGTATTTAAATGAGCAGAGAAAATATTAAATGAGAGAAAATATCCAGTAAGCAACAGTTATGCCTTGACCCATTTGTCAGTATTGCCTATGGCCAGATATGCCTTGTCAATCCCAGACGTCAGATCAAAATGGCCAGACTGGTTCAAGCTGATGGAAAGACAACAGTAACTCAAATAATCACTCATTACAACAGGAGGGGGAAGAAGACCTCTGAATGCACAACACGTCTAGCCCTGAAGCAGATGGGATACAGCAGCAGAAGACCCCATCAGGTGACTCCTGACAGGCATCTAAGGCTACAATTCACCTCAGCAAAAAATCTTCCTGATCTGATGAGTATCCATTTCTGTAGGGTCAGGGTAAACAGCTGCCATGAAGGAATGAGTAGTGTAGGTATAATGTGTAGGTAAACCCTACTGTCCAAAAATTCATCCATAGGTTTCGAAGGATCCATTGTGTGCCAAAACAAAAATTGCAGAATCGCCTTGACGCCTTCCATTAAGTATTTATGCTACTTGCACCATTTTTTCCACAGTTCAGTGATCCAGTTTTTACCCAGCAAGTTCATGCATTTCTGTTACCTTTAGACAGTTATTTTATCATTGAAACAGCTTGATCATACACTGTTACAGCCCATTCAAGGAACATTTCACATTTGGATGATAGGTGGCTTATCAGAGCAGTATTTGTTTGGATTTTGCTCAATTGATTTTATGTTGTACTTCACAGTCATGTGTCTAACTTCCATACAGGAAAGCTTAAATAAGTTGTGGAAAGACAGGTGTCACTAATAGAGTGGCCACTCAGGACTATTAGCCTTTATGCTACAGAACGGCAAGACCAATAAACTAATTCAGACAATTCCTTATAAACATTTCTCATTTTTACAAGACAGCAGATTGCACCACATGAATGTACCAACACACCCCGTCACATGACATGAGATATCACATGATAACTTATACAAGTATGTAATCAAATGAATTATTTACATTAAAATACCAGGGGCATTTGTATTGCCAACTATCATTACCATTATGTAAATTTGTAGTGTTTGACCTGACAATAGACCCATTCTGATTTTGTCTGTTATATAAAAAAAACGCAAAGACTTTAATGTTAAATATTATATATTATATCTGGAGCTATATTCAAACATTCAGAGCTTGACACTGCCCCTGCTTTGATAAGGCTTGCTGTGTTATGGTTGTTTTGTTTGGAACGTGGTCAGTGAGAGGATACTGGCGAGAGGAAACATTGTTCAACCTAACTGATTGAATGCATGTGTGCATTACCCGTGGTGGGCCAATGATCATGCCTCTCCAGCGTGTGAGGGTCATGTCATCATCGTCCTCCAACCCCCAGCTCACAGTTCCATCCCCCACACCTTTCTGGCCCTCTTCCAGCTCTTCCAGCAGACGGAAGTTCCGCGGCACCTTCACGCCTGCCCATGAACACACACAACATTATAAGGGACCAGATCAAGACAAAACTTGCTAGCTATAGTAAATGCACATACTTTTAAACAAGTTTAAAGCCTCAGAACTAAAACTTTGCAAGATATGTCATGAAACCACATCAGCATTATATGTAGGGGTGGTGATATGGTCGAATTTTATATTTCATTTTCACGTTACACAATATTTAGAACTATACATGTGATCGCAGACAAAACGCATCAGAAGCGACGGAGTTTTCAAAACTACTATTCGAATATTATCCCATATTTACTAAAGCAATTTTTACTTAACATATACTGCATTTCATTCAATTAAATGAAACTAGTAACATCCTTTATAATGGCATATGCAGTTAGTCAGTGTTCTTTATGCACTATTACACTAACAAAACACATCACAATAGGTTAAAATATTGTCTTACTGCCTCTGCACAATAGCACCTTACCACGCCCACTATTTAGGGAGCTAACTGAGCTGTTCACCTCCCTGTATTTATTGTTGGTTGTTTTGAAATGGCCTTGTGCATTTATAGTATATTGTCTTGCGTAGTTATTGTGAATTGTATTGCGTCTTTGCACATGCTACTGCACACGTGCACTTATGTTGCATTGTGTAGTTATGTAGCACCTTGGTCCTGGAGGAACATTATTTAGTTTCACTGTGTACTGTACTCCACTACATATGGTTGAAATGACAATAAAAACCACTTTACTTGACCCAGTGACATTGTTTACAAAAACATGGGGATATTTTAAATTTTTGTGAGCAGTATATATTCAGCATCAAGTAGCCTTTTAAATTCAGCCTATACCACAAGTCTCCAGGAGAACATTTGAAAATGAACTACATCTGCTCCTGCGATGTGATTAATAAGTTCAACCAACATGTCGTGGCCTCACTTAGCCAATTCTATGACACCAAGCTCACGCTGCCTGAAACCTGGAATCCTGCCATGCAAGGTTATGCTTTTGAAGACAGCCCAGTAGCAGTGTTTTTGTTCTTAGCTCTCTGTTGGTGCAGGTGTGCCAGTAACAACAATTGCTCAGAGGACCTTCACTGTTTTCAAGGGCATCTGTTCTGAGTAAGCCAAAACTATGGGCAGATGTATTTTGGCATGGTGCAGTTCATTCATCTTTTTCATTCCGTGCAAGCTTGCACAAGCACAACTGGAAATCTCAAATACCAAGTGCATTACCTTCTCCAGTTTTTTTCATAAATCAAAAGCCAATTTCAATTCTGTAAAGCCAAGAGTTTACACTTTCATTTTAACTATTTCAAACTATACACATCACATTCCATGCTACAGAATGCAACTATGTGCATTGCTTGCTAAACATTTTGATGGACCTTCTTTAGTACTAGGCTGAAAATCAACAGCATTGTAGCAACAGTAAAACTTGCTTTGTCAAGTACCAGACAAACCTACAATAAACAAAAAAAGTTTACCCTTGTTAAATAGCTTTGGTATATTTTGATGCATTAAACATTATTTACAGTACACAAATACACTCACCGATCAGTCACCTTGTTTTATGATATAGATGCACTACTGTAATCCATCCGTTTCTTAAAATAGTTTGTTAGTCACCTTTACAGTATAGATCTATGATGATCAGGACTCTCACAATACCCCTAACACATCAGGTACTATTTGGGTGATATACAGTGATTTATCATTTGACTCATATGGACTTACAATCCAAGCAATTGTGTCAGATTGACAAAGGTGGGATTTGAACCATGGACCTCCATAGTCCAGTACCTAAACCTCTAGGCTATCACAGTCATAGCAGTGCTCCTGGTGTTTGTATGGGGGCTAGACATTTTGGTTGGTGGACTACCCAGTGCTGTGTGTGATCCACTCATACAAGCAAAACACGGAATTCACCACCCAATTAGCACCTGATCTGTGGGAGTACTGACCATAAGAGAACAAACTAGAGGAACTGAGAGTATATAGAGAAAATACTTATATATGGTAAGTGAAACTGATCAATAAACAATGAGTGTGGAAACAAGAAGAAGTAACTAATAAGGTAATCAGTGAGAGTACAGCTGTTTCAGTAAGAAAAAAAACTATTATAGTCCTGTTTACAAGCTTACTGCTGTGTGTTGCTTTCCGGGATTGCCATTTGCAACAATATAGAATACAAGGGATGTCAAAATGAACACTTTTAAAGCAATAAATAACATTATAATGTGTGTACAAAATGGTCACTGAATCACTATTCCTAATCACTATGTGACACCTAATTATTTTCTGAGTCTTGGTCCTCTCAAGGTTTCTTCCTCCTAAATAAGGGAGTTTTTCCTTTCCACTGTCGCCATAGGCTTGCTCAAACTGGGATTGGCCTTTTTTAGATAATATACTGTTGTAAAGCTGCTTTGAGACAATGCTCCATTGTAAAAAGCGCTGTATAAATAAATTGATTGATTGATATGTTCCAAAACCTACCACATATAGCACTATTAACATACTTTTTTTTCACTCGTTATACAGATTTGCTCCAGTATACATACAGACCGGTTATACGTGCTTCTTATATGGTGTCCAGTGTAATTGTGTGGTCTGACAACATTCCACGCACACAGGAAAGATAATAAATGTGCCTAATTAAATTAATACCTAGCATTACAAAGTACTGTATCCAGTATTTGCTGTTGTGTTTTAGCATTGATTTATTACTTATTTTGACTACTCATATTGCTACACAATGCTATTTAATGGACTAAAAATATACTCACATAGTGCTTAGTGTTTATGATGCCATATATAAGTAAAACACAACAGTCTCAATATATGTTCACACGTTTACAGAGTTTATTTGCCATTTTCATGAGAGGAGCAAGATTACATGAATATAAGCTGCATTCCTACTGAGCCAATTCAGACCAACCAGTTAATCCAGTTGGATTGATTTAACACTGCTATGGACACTTTAGAAACAGAAAAGACTAGTCATTTTAATACATACACTCTGGTTGAGCCAATTTAACGTAACAAATTAGCCTAATGCAAGGGTTTCATTCTTAAATGAAAGAAAACGTATAACCTGATCACGAGCTGCGAGGTGACCGCATTAACCTCGTGTCACCATGCCCCCCCTTTACAGGGTGTGTACATAACGATGTGGCTTTTTGCAAACACTGCACAGGTACAGACTATGCATGTACATAGGATAAGAAAGATTTTCAGTGCTGATCCTTTATTGGGTAATTCATCCCATACCTCGACTGGCAAAATTTATATCACAATGCAAATTTACATTTTTCAGTGGCACTCCAGCACGTGAGCTTGGCTTCTGCCCTATATTGATTTTCAGCCAAGTGACGATACATATAGGCAAACTACATTACAGGGTGCATTAAAGACTTCTTAAATGCAGGCAAGGGAGGGCAGAAAATGCTGAGTAAGAAGAAGGGGCCTGTAAGAAATTGCTGAATCCAACTATTAACAACTTGGAATTCAAGTCATAGTAACTATATTTATTGCCCTCACCAGATGTGATTTATAATGTCCCGGGAATGGATGACATTCAGTTTGGGGGTGGAAAAACGTCAGACTTCCTTTCACTTTACAGGGTTTTGTTTAATGTTGCTGCAAGGCCAACCGATAAATGACACTGCATAAATAGTACAGCACCTGAGCTGTTTATGAGTCATTCTAATTAGTATTAATGAAAGAACTTGCCAAATTGTGCATATTTCTGAAACTGCTGAATCATGCCTTAGAAAATTAGATCTACTGAGACAAATTCTATTTTGGTAAGAAATGAAACTGGATCAGACAGCTTGCTGATTTAAAGACAGTGGGAGTGGCATCACATCCATTTCACAGTGTCACGTCCGTGTGAGCAACGCCAGGCTTCCTGTGTGTTTAGGGAAAAGGGTATGCGTGAAATGTATTTAAAAGCAGATGACTAAGGCTGACTATATCTTGAGATAAATCTGAGTCCTTGTCTGCCTTATGAATTTATCTAATGATGACGATGGTATAAGATATCTAAAACGAACATATTATTCAGGCTTGCATTAGTGACACTGCAAAAATATTTATGCTGCAATATCCATGCTGGTTGAGGCAGGCTGTGCAGTTTACCGACTTTATTATTGCGAGCAGTTGATTTTTGTCCACACCCTAATTATTTAGGAAGAAAAATGCGATCGGGGGGTATCCGATGCAACGCTCAGCTTCAATCTCTTGAGGATAACAGAGCTGGGTTTTCATTGCGCAATAACGAAGCTTAAAAACAAAAGCAGCTGAATAACTAAACCAACGACAGCTCATTTCAACGGCGATTACAATTAGCTGGCACGACCACTCGTCAACTTAGAGGAGCCGTTGCAGGACTTAAGTCCATCTGTAACTAAACACTTTTAAACAAGCGATTAAATATGGTAATAGGTAAAGAAGCGGAGAAGCAGCAACGTGTCTTGTTATTATTAATAACGCTAATTCAGACGCGCTGCTGTTAGCCGGTAGCATTGCTAACAGCAGAAAATTGCGCCCCTGTTCTCATCAGTATTAGCAGGTGTACACCTTTATTTGTGTCTTCAAAACTACGTTTACATTAAACTTCATCGTTTCTATCAGTTCCAGCCTGAACGCCAGAATATTGTTCTACAAAACAGCGCAAAGACACTATGGAAATGCCTTACCTGATCCGGCGGCGACCGCCATCTTGGAAGCATGCAGCGAGTGCGCGCTCGCTTCGTGAACGCGCGTCAGACGTGCACAACGCGCGTTCACCCAAACGCTATTGGCACTGAGGTGGTGGTTATAGCTTAACAAAGTGAATAGCAATAACACATCAAATAATACACTTGCTGATCAGTTATTTAGGTACATCTCCTTGTTCCTACACTCACTGCATCAGTTCCACTTATCATATTTACTTTGTCGTTTTCCAGTTACAAATCTTTTTCTACATATGTTGGGCGACCGGTGATATCAGAATATTCTAGTAATATAACTATGATTATTATTATAATATTATATAAAACATAGAATATGCAACACAAGCAATGGCAAAAATGTATTACAAGTGTGAGAACATAAAGCCATGCTGGAAAAACCAGGTTTAGAGACACACCAGTATGAGTCACCCAGATATTATTTATTTTCGCATTGCACAAATCCCATCTAGATCCTACTTCATCTGTAAGTCTTTAACAGTCTTGACAGCTCTCACTTCATGACTGGGTGCCACGCATATACTGGTGGGTGAACCAGCAACTCCACTTTCCTCCATTCACAGTAACCAACTCTAAATGCTTAAAATAACATGATTTAATAATAATACAAATTTCAAATCTAACAGCCAGTAAAAAAACAAAATCGCAAGGATACTGTGAGCAGGAATTATTGCTCTAAACTTTGAGCATCACCACATCAGTGTCAATTAGTACCTGATCTGTGGTGGTCCTGTGAGGGCCGTGACCGTTCGAGAATGTAACGGTAAAAATACAAAGTGCAGCTATATAGTGGAACTGGTAAAATGGATCATGAGTGCATAAACAAGAAGGTGTACATAATAAAGTGACAACTGAGTGTATATATGTAATGTCAAACAAACATTTGAGCATCTCTGGTTGTAAGGAAAGAACTAATCACAAACTTTTGCATAATTAAGAATCTTAACTAGGAACCTTCCTGCTCATTGTATTCACTCACTTTCCATATAAGCTTATTCTTGAGTTGTGGTGGGCCAGGGTCAATCTGGAAGCACAGGGTGCAATGTCTGTACCATGTGCAATTCAAAATCAGCCAATAAAGATAGCAATGAAGACTCCTCGTCCTACTGACACTCAGGCTGTGGAATGACGTTCTATTGGATGTCCTTCTTGTTATTCAAACAACAACTACGTATAACTGCCGTATCTAAATGTAAAAAAAAATCTTGATGTTTGTGAATCTACAACAATTGTTCATAGGAAACACACTCCAGACACACCATCACACTGGGACACTTTTTAGAGATGCAAAATGACCTGATACATCTTTGGAACTGTGCCACTGTAGTACTACTGCTATGCTATTTGCAAAGAAAATGACTAAATAAAACAGGGAAAATAAACATTGGTGAGTGAAATAGCTTGGTTAAATCGTCCTCCAATTCGTCAGGGTCAGCTTTTAATCCCAAAAACACTCGTGGTTTAATGGTTGCTCATGACTGAGCAATTCTTAAACATGTTTCAGTTAAGTTTTACGAAGGGCTGAAAGACTGCTTCACCAGTATCAGATGGATTAAAGTCAATAACTGTAGAATTCCAAAGTGCACATATGAAACCATGTGGTATGTGGAGCTGATAAAACAGTCAGTGAGTGTAAGTACCAGGTAGATGAGTTCCTTATCAATCAGCAAGTATTGTACTTCTGTATTGGAGTAACATGTAGAGGCATATGTTCCACAAACATTGACAACAATGCTGAAAATACATTCAGGCCATCCACTATGACGCTCCCACAATATTTAAAACAAAGGCCTCAAAATCACACAATCTGAGGATTAAATTCCCTTGAGATATGCCACCCTTATGATGATGTAGTCCTGAGTAAATAATCCAATACCATTACAGTACCTACAGTGTATGTAGTAAATCCATTATAGAACAGTAAGTTTCAGAAACAGAAGAAACTTAGTGGATTAAACTTTGCCCCATGGGTTAAAGTGAAGAACCATATATAAAAACAAGAACTAACTGTCAACTTGCAGTGTAATATAACAGTTTAGTGTTTATTTGTTTTTATTTAACGTCACTTATCGGCATCAGTGGCCATCCAGCGACATGCACAAGGTTAGATCCATACACAAGTTCATTCCAAGACCAGTCATGCATACGCAAGTCAATGCCAATTTAGAGACATTCACCATTCACCACAATTCACCTAACACACATGTCTTTGGACTGTGGGAGGAAACCGGAGTACCCAGAGTAAACCCACGCAGGCACAGGGAGGACATGCAGACTCTACACAGAAAGGACCCAGAACCTTCTTACTGTGAGGAAGCAGTGCTACCCACTGAGCCACCGTGCTGCCCGTAATATATCAGAGAGCTTAACATAACACTATTGTAATTATATAAACTTTAGTAGTTATTCAGTCTTTGTGTAAGGTTTTTTTTTTTAATATTTTGGCTGAATGGTGTCAATTATGGAAATTAATTCCGATCCCTTTTTTAGTGTCATTCAACAAAAATTTGTTGGAACCTTAATAGACCTATTTCTCTAAAAGTATGAGACAAATAATGCTAATAATATTAACACTTGATGATAAGATAGTGATAGACATCTCAAAAAGCGAAATAGTAATTCATAAATTATTCATTACTAATATGAAAAGAAAATGAAAAATATGCAGAATAAATGCAGCCTCAGTATATCAGTTTTGTAAAGCCAGCTGCTGGAAGCCGCACTGTCAAATGGTCTGGAATCAGTAAGGGGCGGGGATTGCAACACGAAGTGCATGCGAGTGGTGCATTTACAGCAAAACTCCTGGGGTGTAGTCCTGGTGCTAATCCCAAGCCTGAATAAATAGGGAATCTTGAATGAGCATCCAGCCTAAAACCTTTGCCAAATCTACAATGGATAATCAGATTTCACGCATTTTTCTGGAGTCCATGCCAGCTCGAGGGCACACCGTCATTAAAGGAAAAGACAGCATAACCACTTACAATAGCTAGCTTTAACATAAAGTTAAGTTGATAGTTCTGCAATTATAGACTGTAGTCGATCTATTTCTTTACACACTTTGATAGTCCTTTTACTCTGCTCTCTAATGGCCAGGACCCCCACAGAACAACCACAGATCAGGTACTATTGAGGTGATGGATCGCTCTCCAGTGCAGTACGTGTTGCCCTGATACGATTGGATCAGGCATAGCAGTGCTACTGGGGTTTGTGCACACAGTGTTCACTCACTGTGTACTCTATTACACACAACTACCATATTGCTCCACCTAGTAGATGCAAGGTCAGGGAGAGCAATTCATCTGTTGTTGCACAGTTTGTGTTATTCATTCTCTAATCCTGAGTGTACCAGACACAGCAGTGCTATTGAAGTTTTTAAACATCTGGGTAACTGCAGGTCTAAAAATAGTTAACCAGCCAAAAATGTCCAATCACCAGCATCCTGTGAGCATTATTGGAGCATTAGAAGATCACTAACAAACTGTGGCAACAATTAATTGCTGTCTCTGAACTTACATCTACAAGGTGGAGCAATACGGCAGACGTGTCTAGGAGTGCACAGTGAGTGAACACGGTGCATTAAACACTCCAGCAGCACTGCTGTGTCTGATCCAAACATACCAGCTAACACACCACCACATCAGAGTTACTGAAGTGCTGAGAATAATCCGCCACTCAAATAATACCCGATCTGTGCTGGTCTTGTGGGGGGTCCTGACTGTGAGATAAAGTAAAGGGGACCAACAAAGTATATAGAGAAACAGGACTACACAATCTATAATTTTAGGACTACAAGTGCATTTACATGGTAAGTGGAACTGATAAAACGGACACTGAATGAAAAAGAAAGTGTACCTAATAATGTGACTGGTGAGTGTACAGTATACACTTGTAATGTTTGTGAGCAGTATATATAAAGCGTTACTAACAAATCTCAAAAACATTCTCTCCATTTTAAATCTGATAGTTTATTAATTTCCTTATAAATATAATATACACAATGGTAACATTAAAGTAAGATTGAGATACAAGAGAAAGGCATCAAGGCATTGTTTGTGATATTTCACTTAACCACCAAACCCACATGAAAACCATCCACTGCGAGCAATTTACAAACCATGTTAGCATAATTGGAAACATGACAGAAGTGCTGACATAACAGGTACCTGCTCATGTGTTATATGTGCAAGATGGTATATTACATCAGCAGAACATCATTTACATACAACATGATTTACCCCCAATTTGTCAACAAGAATCAATGGATGGTGATACATGACCTAACGAGGTGTTTCAGCCTTTTAGGTTTTTATTTTGAGCATGATAAAAACGCCCATAAATATAGCACTGCTGAGGTCAATAGATTGGCCATCATCTGTAGGACCGACCTTTTACAATTTTGGTAATATCAATTTGTAAGCTATTAAACCACTGGCAGATTGATACATACAATAGGAATAACAGAACACTAACAATAATTAAGCAACATTAAGCATAATATAACCCCTTTTCATTCAGTTTGGCCTAAATGAACACTAAGCACCCTACACATTAATTTAAGTTTAATAATCTCATATCAGCATTAAATGATTAAGGTTCTTTACTTCAAATTAATAAACAGTTCAATTTAATTGAAAATAAAGTAAAAATACAAATTAAAAAACATAACACCATAATGAAACATAAGCAAACATCTGAAAAGTCAACGTACATCGTTTTTGCTTATCGGTCAAAATTTATACAAAATGTGGATGCTAGCTTTAACCACTGGAATTGTTCTTGAGCTGTTGTGCATTTTGACACTTTTGGATTTAACGATGACCTTTTAAAGCACTGACCTATGCCAAATCTCAATGGTGCAAATTAAATACTATTCTATATTGACCCATAAGAGCAAAAATAACATATCATATAAAAATAGTACTTAAACTTTTGGCAATAACCATTTGACACAGGAATTATATGGCCATTTCTTTGTTGTTGTTTTGGCCAATTTGTATTTGGCCACTGAAGATTTTATGTTCCAAAAATTGGACCAGGGAGAGATTGGATTCGCTAAAGAGTACACGCAATTTGGTACGGCTATAGCCTAGTGCATACTGCGTTATTTAAAACCACACTCGATTTAAACCACAATTAATTGCTGAGTACAGTTTGCATACTATGTAAATGATGACAGCCTGGACAAAAAAACCCCAACAAAAACCCCAAAAATAAAACACTTTCTTATATGTGACAAGACTAAACATGGTTAAAAAGCATTTTACAAAACAGGTCTTCAAATTCCTAGTCAGAAACAGCCAAAAGACAATCTTATTTATGCTAAATAGCTTTGATGTACCACTTACTGACCATGCATATTCCATCTTACTTAAAATAAAGACCTTTAAGTATTGTGGTAATATTGCTGGAATCAAGGAAGCTGTGTGGCCTCTCCACAATAATTGTTGTGCAGAGGATTCACAAATCAATGGAATAAGGTAAGAAACTAGTAATCCTTGCAACGTGTCCCTTAATTTTCTAAATATTAAGTCAATTTCTTCACATCCCATGGTCATCTCATTTATATAGTGACAGTTATAAAAAAAAACTATAAATGTGTCATATTGAGAGTCACTGTGTATTCAGTACAACCCAATCTACTGTCCAAAAATGTATCCTTTATATTCTAAATGTGTTACAAGGGAGTGTTGCTAAAATAGTAGAGCTCAATTATTAGTAGGGGTGTCAACATACTTTTATCTGTATACTGTATGTATTGGTTTCAATTCTCAAACAGCAGTTTGATAGTGTTAATCCCAATTTATCTAGCATTAAGCACATAAATGATTTTACAGGCACTCAATTACTTTCATGTTCAATAGGGACAAACCCACCCAAGTTTAATTTATCAAGGATTTACTATATACTGCATATAGCATGGTACCGCTTATATTAAATGTCAAAAACACGACTGCTCCCCCCTCCCCAACACATTTCACATTGCTCATCACTCCAACCATGGGACTTCCTACGACACTCACTGCAGAGTGCTGGAGAGTACTGGTGTGTGTTGTGTTCCTCAAACATGCTTTCATGAAACAAGTTGGGCTTTCAGGAAACAAGTCATCAACATAAAACTTCCCTATTAAATCTAACATCTTGTGTAATTGATTGAATTGTGTATTAAACATGAGGGGACACGCACACACACACACAACTGCATTTCATCACTACCCATTCCCCAGTGCACTCAACTCCCTTAACGTGAGGTCAGAAGCTGCCAACTGCCTCATCTGAGTGTGGGAGAGAACTGTACACACTGCGTGGCCAGGAAAATTCAACATTCAAAAATCTGAGATAATCGCATTGCCATAAAGTTGAAACTATTACTAGTCTGTCAATCTTAAAGTGGGAAGTGTTTGTATTTGACACTAAAGAAATCATTTTAACACTACACAGCCGTGTGATTAAACAATAAACTTCAACAAAACGCCATATCCCTTCCTTCTTAAATGGGATGTACAAATTATATTAGGTACTTTTTAACCACAAAAAGCAGGTCTGGTGGCTCAGTGGTCAGAGCCAGCTGCAGGAAAAAGTAGTGTCTGATGGGCAAACTGTAGTGTCTGAGGGCCAACCGTCAGCTTATGGAAACGTCCCAGCCACTGTTCCACTTGATCTAAACCTGGATAAATGGGGAGGGTCGTGTTGAGCAGAGAATCCCATAAGAAACCAATGCCAGACCATAAACAAATCTAATAAATTATCTGCTGGAGTGACCTCAATGGAAAGCAGCCAAAAGGCCAAACATGTTTTAAAAAGCAAGAGCAAGCTGTTATCTTATACCATGTGTATACCAGGAGTGTTTGTGTGTTTATGTAACGTAACCCGGGAACCGATCTTACCAATTTAGTTTCATATGCCAATAACACACACCAATCGCTTTATTAGGTACACCACCTTGTTTCAGCACTCACTGTACGTTTTAGATCCACGTACCACATAGATGCACTTTGTAATTCTACAATTACAGTCTGTAGTCAGTTTCTCTGAATACTTTTGTTAGTCCCCTTTACCCCTTTCCAATGACCAGGCACTATTTGGGTAGTGGATCATTCTCCGCACTGCAGTGACACTGATGTGGTGTTGTGTTAGTGTGTGTTTTGCTGATACAAATGCATCAGACACAGCAGTGCATCTATATGGTAAGAGAAATTGATGGAACAAATGGACAATGAGTTAGAATCAGGTGTTCATAATAAAGTGAGTATATATATTATGTAGTAAAATGAAAAACAACAATTAGGGACCTACCGCTGATACAGCCTATAGTGGGGTTAAGTAGAGAAAATGGATCTGATGGTGCTAAAGTAATGCTCAGCATAATTAACGTCTTAACTATGACAGCCCTCACTTGAACATGTTTTAGAACATCTATACCTACAGCAAAAGTAACAGGTTTCATTTGGTCTGTTTTGCCTTTGATTATTTTATAGCACCTACGAATAGGTAGAACAGCCAAGACCTTAGTGACAAAGTGCACAAAAAAAGTTCTTGCTGTTATACCAGAAAGCTACTGTAACAAAATAACATGTTTTAAATGCATAAGCCAAAATGACTTGCATGGAGCACATATGAAGTGCAAGAGTAAATCATGGTGTGTTCTTCTGCACATACTGAATAAGTAAGGCGAACATGAAAAAGACTGCATATGTAACTAATAGGTCCTTTTAGACATCAACAACAGATAAACACACTCGTTACTACCCTCTGTCATAACAAGCAACAGCCGTGGAAGAAGCAGTCTTTTCTACTGCTGTAAAAAAAAAGAAGTATAGTCCAACAGTTAATCAAGCAACAGAGACTGCTAGCAATGAGACAAGCCAGTCTAAAAAGAAATCTAGAAATCAGAGAGCAGTTCTTAAAAGGCATCTGAACCACAGCTGACTTTTCTTCAAGTATTTATATTTTTCTTTGTTTTGCACGGTGAGTTCTACAGGGCATTTCTGCAAATGCTTTATATTCCTAAGTAGGTCAAATGGCTTTTCTGTGTATATTAAAGCAGAAAACTAAAGAATACAAAAAAAATGTATATAGATTTGCTGGATAACAAGTCATGAGCTGTACTGCTTGCAAAAACACTGTCGAATTCTCTCCTCCTTAAATCTCTCTGTGGATTGGGAGCTTGCCGTTTTCTCTCATTCATTCAGTTCTCATCATTCTCGCTGCTTTTGGAGACACATGGCAGCCGAATGAGATGAAGGCTGGTCCTCTGTTGCAGAGGTGCGAGGTAGGAGAGGAACGGCAGCATCGGTGAGACATTACGAGGTTTTCTGGGCCCATTTCAGGTCATCTGATCTGGGCTTCTCTCCTGTCACGCTCTGGATCATGTCCTCCAGACTCCTCCAGAAGCCGATCTTCTCCAGTGGGTAGTTTAACCAGCCTGTATATGAAAAAAAAAAAAAAATTCACTACACAAATAGAAACCAATCAATCTCATGCAAATACATAAGATGATACCAAATTCTGTTAGACTACATTCACACAATACAAGCAGCATAATCAAGTTAAGATGGAGAGAAGGGCTCAGAGCATGCTTACAACGCTGGATTTGAGATGCGTTTTACCTGGGCAACCTGTTTAATTTTTTTTTTTAAGTTCCCCTTTACATAATAAAATCTGTTTACATTATGTAGATGTTTCAAATATTCTGATATATTCATATATTGCTTCATTTTGTGGGACTAAGTAAACTCCATAATAACCAAAAGCTTAAAATGCATGATGTATAGAATAACCATATAAAAGCCCAGGCAAATTTTGTCATACCACCTCACACAAAATTCTATGCATTTTTTAACGTTTACACTATACCAGATAACATCTGTGTCACGTTTAACATTAAATATCACATTAGCAGTGCTTTTGCCTGCCGTTTGTCATTCACCATTATAAATCGAAGCTAAACACTGCAACCAAACTCATTTCGAGCAGAAAACGAACATAAAACCCAACATGGTCGGTTTAGATTAGCAACAGTACAGAAGAATGAAGCTGTGTGAGCAAGGTGTACTGTTTTATAGGACACGGATAAGACACTTTGAAACGCCCATCTTTGAAACGTGGGAGGAATTAAAAGTACCAGGATAAAGCCCATGTGGTCACAGAGAGAACATGCAAACAGCAAGAGTTCAGTCTTGGAATCAAACGAGGGATCCCTTGAGCTGTGACATGACAGCACTAACCACTCGTGGCACCTTTCTGCCCAACCTTAAACCATTTATATAAAACATGGTTAAAAAAGTCACCAACCTGTACTGCTAATAGTGAATGTTCAAACATTCATATTAATATTTTATTTATATGAATATGTTTTATAAATTTATATTTCATATATATATATATACTGTATATATTTTTTTTTTTTGTTACGTTACAGCCGTATTCCAAATTGTATTAATCAATTAAATTGTATTACATTGATTATTGTAAATTAATCTCTTTCCTAAAAATTCTACACAAAATACCCCATTATGACCATGTGAAAAAAGTTTTTTGAGAGTTCTGAAAATTATTATTTATTATTAAAAATAAAAAACTAAGAAATCACATTTACGTGAGTATTCACAGCCTTCACCATGAAGCTCAAAATTGAGCTCAGGTGCATCCTATTTCCACTGATCATCCTTGAGATGT
>JAVSBV010057820.1:0-10686 GCA_033117975.1 Parotocinclus spilosoma
ATTATTATTATTATTATTATTATTATTATTATTATTATTATTATTATTATTATTATTATTATTATTATTATTAATACTCTGCACCCAGAGTAAACCCACACAGACACAGGGAGGATATGCAGACTAAACACAGAAAGGACCCAGGCCGCTCCACCCTGGGATTGAGCCTGGGACCTTCTTGCTGTGAGTCAGCGGTGCTACCCACAATATTATTATTATTATTATTTTGATTTATTTAATATAATGGTGCTTTACTGTGGTAAATGTACCTTTTTGGATTAATGCACACATTGTGTTGTGTGTGTGTGTGTGTGTGTGTGTGGTAATTGCATTTTCATTTTTAATGTAACATAGTTTGTTTTAGCTAAAGAAATAAATGTATTCAAAATCACCAACATTCCCTCGGATTAACAGCAAAGCGTTAAGTTTCCCAGCTCCCGTTTTCTTTTCTGTGCAATAAGGAAATCGGTATTTTAGAGCAATCCTTATTGTTCACTGAGGAAATCGACTCAGTTAATTGGCGACGGTTGTGATAGGAGTCGACTCCAGCATTTGTGGAATCGAACAGTTTCACTAAGGAGTTATTTGCATGCAGGGTGCGACAGACTGTCGGGAGGATCCATACGAGCACCGAAGGGAGAGGTCAACTAAAAGCGTTGATTTTCTGCTTTGCGATGGTTACAAAAATAGCATGGATAGTTTGTTTAGAACAAATTCATAGTTGTCATTACTTGTAAAGAAGATTCAATTTGGTCACGGTTTGAGCAATATTCATTTCAATCCGACATGTAAAAATTCAAAAGTGGTACATTCCTGTGGTTGTTGAGGCAACGGGGAGGTGCGCGTGCGTGCTATTGGTTGAATCAAAGCTGCGGCCTGTGTGGGATAGTTAAACGGGAGGAGGCTTGTCTCCTGAAGGAACCACTATGGACGTTCCGCGCGGTGTTCAAATATTTAAGCGAAACGATCGTGCTAGAGCCACAGTTTCATCATGTTCTTCTCTCGCCATGGAGATTAAAAGAAAGAAAATAAGAGAAAGTGTGCTGTTTGTACAGAATGAGGTATGTTTATGCTGTTCTGGTTGTTTCGTATATAACCTAAGATAACGTTGCAGGTTAGGTTAGCATAGCTGCCTAGTTGGAAACGGTTAGCCAGTCTTTGGTTGTGTTTCAAACTGCACAATGCGCACTACATAGTACAATATTAACACTATTAGGCCCAACTAGGCATTTACTTTACTGTTCTGCATATTGGTACGCAGGCGTCGTTTCGCCTTTACTTCAATGTAGCCAATATACAGTTCACTACGATATATATTATATAATATATGAAGGCTATTACTTTATGGGATATTTTATTTCGAAGTATCCCTTAATTTTTGTGATCAGTATATAAGCAGGGTGCCGCGATATATCATTTTGTTGTTCTTTATCAATAAATCAAGTAAACTTTGAAAAACTTGATAGAACGCATAAAGTAATGGTCATCTAACAGCTATTAAAACCACCATTTGGTATTGTGTGTGCGTGTGTCTATATGTGATTTTAAAAAATAATAATAATTTTAGTTTTTCGTGGTCATGGTGGGTCTGCCACACAGGGTACAATCATATGTGTTCCTGAGCAGGACACCAGTCCATCACTGGACCTATAGGATTTGCTGTTTCAGCACTGAGGATAATTTTCAGACTAGCAAAGCATAATCATAAACACATTTTATCAGAATGTGTCTTCTGGTCAGGCCAGATCCCTTTATGAGTTACTCTGGGTACTCCAGTTTCCTGCTTCCATTCCTAATACATGCTTTAGGATAACTGATGGCTTTAAACCGAACAAAGTATGAGTGTGTCTAATAAGAATCAATATAACCTTGCTCCCCTGAGCTATTGAATAGCCCATGAGTGACGAACTGTGGTAGGAGAAAAAATACAGAAACCATCAGTCTTGCCGTCCATGTTGTTCGATCTCATCCACACTTGCATGGAGGTTGACAATACACACGTGACTCAAAAGACTGCAATCTGCAAACTATGGTCATCATCAGTTGCTATTAAAGACAGCACAACAACTAACTTAGGTCACCATTTGCAAACTTACTACTGTGCAAAATATGAAGTCAGCTGTCCACGACAAGCAAAAACCAAACAATGTATAGATGGCAAGACTCCACAAATGCTTTCACCAGTTTCGTTGCGAAAGACGGTGGCTAAAAGAGTGGTTCAAACCAATTTTTGAAGACTTTCAAAACTGCAAAAGTATTGTCTAATTATTGTTATGAACAAAATCCCAGAAAAATATATATTGTTATATAAAGAAGATTGTTACAAGTGTTATCCTATATTCTTGTTTTACATTCTTGGTTCATTAAATCTGTGCACAGGGTAAGGGAATAGTACTGTAAAGAGTACAAGCGGAGCTCCTGATTTCTCTGTTGCACTACAAAATGTTTCAGTAGTATTGCTCAGTAAATATGTCAGTATTGGAAGCTAAAGTAACATTTCCACATGACTTGCAATATGTTCTTGACTAAATTGCATGTTTGGTATGGTTTAAAAGTTAATGCACTCGCACTTCAAACAAGACCGAGTTGCTTTTGTTTTTTTCTGGTCTTTCTGTGTCCATCTTTATTAGGAAATAATGATGTGGCAAAATAAGACATCTGAAATAACTTTTTTTTTTTTTTTTTTTTTTACAATTATGCCATGTGGTCTGGTATTAAAGCTTGAGAGTTAAGTGCCAGATGCTGAAAATGGCCATCCCCATGCACCTGGGTCTGCCACAATCAGGTGGTGTAGTTATGGAAGCCTGCAATAGAGTGGACACCTCTTCCTGTGCCCAGTGAATATTGAGAAAGGCTTCAACATACAACCACACCAAAGCGATATACTTTATAGAAAACAAAAATAACTGCACTGGTCTGATTTTTTTGAAAGCCTGACTATGTATTTAGTTTATATTTTGACCTGTTTTTAATTTGATGTGTTTAATGATTGTATATGATGGCTCACAGAACCCCAGTTCAAAAGCTTTCTGTAGAATCACTGATGATCTCGGATACTGGCTTTTTCTCAGGATGGTGACTTACAGGAGAAGATAGACTTTGAGATACGAATGAGAGCAGGTGCTTACAAGCTTCTGGTTGCCAGCTCCAAGAGAGAGCAGATCCTTGATGCTGCCAAAAGCCTGTTAACATGCAATACACGAATTAAATGCTACATGACCAAGGCAGAGAGAGGGACAGAACAGCAGGAGATGGTTAAAAGTCTTAAAAGAAGGTATGGTATATTGTGCCTTTGTATTGCTGTTGCACTTTTCACAAAAAATTTTTATTTAGAGGATTTTGAATATGTCTAACAAAAACTTTGTTTCATAGGTCATCAGACTCTCAGAATCGAGTTCCTTGTAATGGCAAGGTAGCCATAAGTGGTAATGTATCAAAGTCTCTGCATGTCTGAAAAATCCTCATAATGTCACAGTTGGTGTCTGCCTATTGGCTGTTTCCACATCTCTATTTTTTTGGCGGGGTTTGCACATAGGTTTACGAATCCCACTGCTTTGGAAGGACTCTGAGCACTTCAGCAACAAAGGGAGTAAGTAAGCTTTAAAGTTTTGAAGTTTATGACAGTACTGCTGAAACCCTTGTCCAATAAGCAATCAATAATAAACTGTGTAAGGACTACAAAACTTGGACCAATGTGTGTCTACTATCAACTGTTAAGTCCATTGAAGGATACATAATGTCAACAATGGGTTAATAATGGGCAGTCATCTTATTGAGGTTTATAAGTTTTGAGTTAGGATTGCTTGGTTTAATAGTGATGCAGTAGTCCAGTAGACTGGATCAAATCAACACCAATACCTACCTAATTATACAAGTCAGATATTAGCCCTATGTATCCAATAGACATTCAGTAGCATTATTGTACATTATTCACAGTTGCTCTTTACTTTTTATTAACAGAAAAGCAATGAACACGTTACAGAGTGAAATCTTGCAAGGTCTGGTTTCTGTTGTACAGTAATGATTATAATAGATTTTAGTTTTCAATTTACTAAAGATGGACTGATGCAGTATAATTGTGATATAAACTATATAGACAAAAGTTTGTGGACACCCCAAAAATTAAATCCAAAACATGAGTATCAGTATGGAGTTTGCATCCCACCTCTTTGTTCTTCTGAACTGGCATTCTACTAGATTTTGGAACATGACTGTGTGGTCATCTTCTGATATTATACAATACACCCTGGCTTTCCAATGCATATTTAGGTGTCTGAGTCGATATCAAGGTTCTTGCAAACCAGCTAATTTCTCAATCAAAGTTAGCAAATATATTATCTATGTACTTTGAGGACAGAAGGGCAGAAAGATGATTAACTGACTTAGTTAATAACCTGTAAATGTGTTGTATTGAGAGTCACTGGTATTCAGTACAACCCATTGTGCTACCACTGTTTGTCTGTTTAGAATTCAGAATTATCTGCTTTATATTATGAATGTGTTGAAGTATTAGTTGTTTATGGAGTGTTTGCTCAATAATTAGGGGTGTCCACAAGCCTTTGTCTATGTAGTGAATCTGGAAAAGATGAGGATCTTTTTTTTGTCTAGAGAAGCCTTGGCTTAGGTAAAGGCAAAGCAATGTAGGTCTTTTATGACTATACATTGGTATTACCAATACTGTGTATGTCGATTATTGTAAAGTAAGTCCAGTAATAATCAATTTACCACAGACTCTCAGCGGATGGCGGTGTTCTGTCTACTGAAGGTTGGTTCTGAGATATTTGACACAGAGATGGTGGTTGTAGACCCAACAGTCACTGATATCTTCTTTGAGCGAGTAACTGTCTTGTAAGTCATTAGTTCTACAATATTTGGTAAAAAAAAAAATACAAGTGTAGTAATGAGGCCCATAGTGGATGACTGTCTGAATGTCTTTGTTTATCACAGTCATGAGGCTAAGCCGGACTTTGAGCTGGTTGTTGAGCTTTACAGCTGTGCATTGGAAGAGGAGGGAACCTTGGTCAATACTCCAAAGAAACTTGCCAGAAAGCTGCGCTCCTCTTTTGGAAAAGGCTCTGGAAAGAAATTCTGCCCCCTTCTGGATGGAAGCGATCCGGATACCTTTCTTCAGTCTAACCCAATACCAGCGTATGGATTGCAAACACCAACATAGTGCAATTCTAAATAATATGGTAATGCAGTATGCTATGCTAATGTTTTATATTCTGTCTTAGTGGGGCAAAATACTCTCTTTTGGCATACACAACTCTGGGTTTGGAACTGACAGGGAGCTCATTCCAGTCTCACTCGTTGATAGTTTCACAGAATGGTAAGTGAATAAACAGCAGCACTGCAATGCAAGGCTTCAATGTTATGTATTATTTTGTGTCACTGAGTGAAAGATTTTGTGCTAAAAATCTGTTTAGTTTACACATTTTTGTGATTGTTGAGCCACTAGTGAAATTTTCTTTTCTGCAATAAATGTTTCTGTATATTATCTTTACACTAAAGTGTTAGGGTAAGAAAATGTGTAGGAATGCTACATTTATATGTGTTGCTGAACTGGGGAAAAAAATGGCACCACAATGCACTCTAGGAAGTAATCATTACAAGGAGTCACTGCGATGCTCTGGCCAGTGTTCTGTTGGGAAACCTTGGGTCCTGACATTCATGTGGATGATACATTGATACATACTGCCTATCCAAATATTGTTGCAGACTTAGTATAACCCCTTCATGGCAGTAGTATTCCCTAATTGCCACTAATGTAGGTGTTGACTTATTCTTAAATTTCCCAATCCAATCAAGCATCTGTGGGATGTGTTGGACAAACAATTCTGTCATGGAGCTCCCACCTCGGAACTAACAGGACTTTGAGGATCTGCTGTTAACATATTGGTGCCACATATCACAGGACACATTCAGAGGATTTGTTGGCAGAGCCCTCACAAGAGAGACCTATACAATATTAGACAGTGACGTCATTAACAAAGACCTAAATAACAAAGATTGTGGGATAAGTTCCTACCAACAGTGGTCTGAGGGTGAAATAAATCACAAATTGACAACAGGGTGTTGGTGTCCAAAGCTCATTGAGGCATGAGAGCAATGAATCCCATCCCGTCTGGTCCAAATGAACAGACGAGCTACTGTGGTGCATATCATAGAAATGTTTAATTCTTGTTGAGGGATGAATGTGTAAACACAGTGCTTGGAGGATGGGGGTGCATAGTTGTGGAACAATGTTAGTGCACACCCTTCTTACTCCTGTCCACTTTCACATGTGCCTACAATGGGCATACAGGTGTCAGCACTGGAAACGTTGGGACAGGCATTCATATGGATGATAATTTGCTGCATAGCACCTACATAAACATTGTTATGGACCTGGTGTATTTTAATGTAATCATGAGAATGGTAAACCCAGTGAGAGTAATTTTGTGAGTTAGCTGGATATATCATGTTTACTAACTCCTGACTCTCTGCTTAGCGGAAGCATCATCATGGCTACCACTTTATGGGAACCTTTGCTGTCAGCTGGTGGCACAGCCTGACTGTATGACCCAGGATATGATGTGTGGCTATCTGAGCCAGCAGGTAGGAGTTAAGTGTTTGTGTTGTTACATTAGATTACAGTGTTCCCTCGCCACTTCCGGTTCACCTTTTGCGGACTCTGTGCATCGTGGGTTTTCAAAAAATAATAATGGGGAAAAAAACATATAGCGGATTCTGTTCGCTGTTCCTCTGGTTTTTGCGGAACTCGATCTGCACATGTGTAATACGTGTGGTATAATTAACGTATACATATGCATGTATTTGTTTAACTTTCACATTTATAAAATGATATGAAAATCACATTTATAAAAAAAATAAATAATGTATAAAAATATAAATTCTAACAATAAATGAATGTTATAAATCATAAAATATTATGATTTACAGTAAATGGCGTATTTACTCAGTGGATGAATACCCCAAAAACGAGAAGTAGGACTAGAGCATCACTCACCTAAGTTGCTACTTGCTTTTTGTCTGCGGTGTTGTGTTCTCTGTTTGTGAAAGTTTCATTATAGACTGAATTCATTCAAGCCCTACAATGCCAACAAAATGTTCTACTGCTAAAGTAGTATATAAATACTTTAAATATAGCGTCCCTTCTTGGCGTATTTTTGTTTATCGCGTGTGGTCCTGGAACGTAACCCCTGTGATAAACGAGGAAACACTGTATTACAAAACACTTTTGATGGTGTTTGATTGAGTAAATCAAATGTAAGCATTATGTGATGAAAAACATAATAAATATTTGTTTAGCAAAGTATTGAAGGTTTGCAGCGCTGCTGCAGACTGTACTGTATTCTGAAAGCTGGTCTGCTGTCCTGCTACTTCACCCCTGAAGAGATTCAAGCTAAGATGGAGCCCTGTATCATCATCCCAATAAACAAGGTGCATTACAGAAATTAAATTTTTGGGTAAAATTCTCCTTGGCTAAAAGCTATGGGACTGAAAGAACCGTTTACATTCACATTCTACCGATTTAAAATGAAAAACGTTTTTCACTACGAAAATGTACTGAATGTAATTTTATTGTATTTCAAATCACGAGTAAAATCAAGAGGATGTAAATGCTTGTCTACTTTTTTTTTTTTTTTTGAATCACTGAGGGAAAAACAACAACACAAAATTGGTATCCTGTAGTAAAATGCCCCCCCCTTCCATTGTTTTGTAGGACACACGCATTCGAGTGGTTGAGGGCCACCACCACAATGGAGCCAGACTGAATCTCATCAATCCAGGCACAGGAGATCCTGCAAGCCGTGTATTTGTTGCTGAGACCCCTGACCTATTGCAGGAATGGCTAA
Source organism: Parotocinclus spilosoma (assembly GCA_033117975.1). NCBI lineage: Eukaryota > Metazoa > Chordata > Actinopteri > Siluriformes > Loricariidae > Parotocinclus > Parotocinclus spilosoma. The sequence continues at coordinate 7,860 of JAVSBV010057820.1, forward strand.
ATTCTCTTTGGCAACACATCTTTGACCAGAGTTAGTAAGGTTTCTCCATACAGTGACTACAGAAAACCATCATACAATTTAAATTCTTTAAGAATTTGAAAATGTTACACCCTGAAAATTAAAAAAAGATAAATATAACTTTTCAGACTGCATTTACACATTATAACCTTCAACATCAAAGTGAAAATAACACTTTATTAAATCAAATTAATTATTGAAATTGTAATTAGTAAACTATGTGGTTTGTTTGAAGGCATAATTTATTCCTTTTTTATTATTTGGACATAAGAAAAATTATGCAAATATAGCTGGAAAATGTTTTGATGGATTTTAGGCTGTACTGCAAGAACGGTTATAATTTGTATGATGATTTCCTACTGGCTCTGTTTTAAGTGAGACATGCACACTGATATTAAAGGCTAAGGCATTATTTGCATGTGCAATAGATCAGTGGCAGCATGCCTGTGACAAACTAATGGAGATTGAGGTTTTGTCACCTAGAAAGCCCCCACTTTTCCTTACCAAGCAAGCTGATTCTGTCTACAATGACCTGAGTAAGTAATTGCCTCATACTAAAGTGAAATTGTTAAACATGATTAAGTTTTCTCTGATTGTGTTTTTGATTCTGGTATCACCTTGTAGGCATTGGTTCACCAGGGAAATTTGAGAGTTTGACAGACCTCATTCACAATAAGATTGAAGAAACCAATGGACGCTTTCTTATTGGTCAAGAAGAAGAAAAAGCTTGTCCTCATTGGGGAGCACTGTTTGAGGGCTCCCAAGCAATGCTGGTGAAGAAAACGTTGCTGTCTCCAGAAAAAGAGGGTGTCCAGTACACTTCCAGTCCAGTTAGCGTCAAAAAGAAAAGAGCTCCTCCACCTCCCCCTGACAAATTACCATTTGTCCAAGCACAGCCTGGTCCAAATCAAGAGCAAGAGAACTCCTGTAAGGGTATGAAGCCACCACGTTCGGGCCGGCCATCACTTGATGCCAAATTCTCTTCCATCATTCAGCAGTTACAAAAGAACCATGCCCCCTTCCGCAAAAATCCTCCTTTAGCTCAGATTGAGCCTCCTCATAACATCCAAAAAAAGATCAATACCGAACTCGACATGGCTGAATACCCAGAGAAAACGAGTACCCAGGCTTTTCAGCCACCAATCCCTGCTCCCAGAAATAAACTGAGGATGTCCTTCAGAGACAAGATGAACCACAAAGCCTGGTGAACAAATTAAAATTTATTTTATTCCTTAAGTTTTAACAATACGAGCAAAATGGCCTTCATCTTGGTATTTTACGATCAACTAAAAATTACTGTAATCAGAGCAGCTATGCTGTTGGTTACTATTATGGGCATCAAAATTAAATGGCAGAAATAAAATGCTGCTCGTTCAGGCTAATATCATTAATGTCTCCAAACCTAAGAACCACCACTATAGATTATGCACTTTAGATTAGAAACTTGGTATATCATCAGTATGCTCCATTGATCAAGTTTTGTCTTTGTTTACTGTGTGCTGGGTTTTGTTTTGTAATTTTTTGTTTTTGTTTTGCTTTTTAAATAATAATCAATATAACACTAGAGGCAAATAATGTATAATTATTAGATTAGATTCTGTAGCCAGAATTATTTTTAATGATCTGCTTGAAGGATTTTTTTTATTTTTTTTTTTTAACAAGGCAGTAGTCATTACATGTTTGCATTGTGCAAATGGGTTTTATGGGTTTTTTTTAAATACCCATTAAATACTGCATAGAATAAACTGAACTACAATTACAGTAGGATTTGAAGCTATGCATTTCCTCTCATCCTTATTGAAGCTTTACTATTACAATGTAATATTACTTGATAGTGCTAGTTGTGGAATATTTCTTTATTATTAGAGGTGCAGGCTCACAGCTCTGTGATTTGCTTAAAACGGATACAGTAGATTCCTGTGTGAAAGATTTGAGGACACCGAGCAAGCAACATATACACCAAATCATGTGCGAGTAACTTTAATTACACATTGGTAATAATGAATGAGAACACATTTCTACATTATTAATGTCATACACACTTATTTCTGTCTATTTCATGTATTTTCTCTTAGGTTCAAAATAAATCACTCGAACATGACTTGCTAGTCCTTCTTTTTATTTGAGAATTGGCCAATTGAAATATGTACTCCAAGGGAATGTTTAATGATTGTATTTCATTTGTCTCATTGAAGTACTTTATTTATGTAGCGATTCCTTGCGTCAGGCCCAACGGATGTCTTCGAGATGCTTCTCTCTGGACTTGCTTTCCTAAGATTTGTTCCAGCTGTCGCCAGTGTTGTTCTTCTGGTTCCTGCTATTTAATAAGAGGAAAATTGACATCTACAGTAATTACCATACACTTTATCTTTGGTGACTTAGAATTAATTGTAATACATGGTTACATTGAAGCAATTAGGGTTTAAGAGCCTGGTAAAGGACCCAGAGATGGGGACCTTTTGGTCAGCATTCAGCACCTTGACCCCTGCACAACCACAGCTTAAGCCCATTTAAGATCCGACTTATTAAAGTCCTAAGAATAAAACCCCCAAAATACTGGCAGTTTTATATTTTTCTATACAGAAATGTTTAGAAATGTCATGACTATTGCCTGTAGATGCGCATATATATATATATATATATATATATATATATATATATATATAGAGAGAGATATAGAGAGAGATATAGAGAGAGATATAGAGAGAGATATAGAGAGAGATATAGAGAGAGATATATATAGAGAGAGAGATATATATATATATATAGAGAGAGAGAGAGATATATATATATATATATATATAGAGAG
>JAVSBV010057841.1:0-10686 GCA_033117975.1 Parotocinclus spilosoma
TGTGTAGAATTTTGAGGAAAGAGATGAATTTAATACAATTTGGAATAAGGCTGTAACGTAACAAAATGTGGAAAAAGGAAAGTGCTGTGAATACTTTCTTTTGTGATTGCACGGTATATGGAACGTGAAAGTCACGTGTTCAATAGAGATTTATCACCTGGATCTTCTGAAGACTGTGGAAAGATCTTAAGTGAGTACTCTCTTATTTGTTCCAGTAGATTTGATGATATGATTATAATGCTCTCCGTGTCCTAATCCTATTAGTATGGACGCCACGTGGCGTCGTTTTATGTATCAACAGCTGATTAACCTTAAAAATGAAATGTACTCAATGTTTAATGTGCGTCATTAGATTCAGTACTGAAACCCTACAGATAATTAAGTTTGATTTTTGGAGTAATTGGCACCCATTCGGTTGACTCTTACCAGAGCAGGTGACCCTCCCAATGGTTTCCAGTGCTGTCCTCTACACATTATTTAGTAAGCTCGTGAGCTTTATTGGAACCTCTTCATTAATATAGTTCATTTGTTTGTATTTTATGTATTGCTAATGAATGTGTTATAAATGTTCAACCTAGGTTCTGTTCGTATAAAGATTGAGTGCCCTGGACCTCCTGAGTTTATGGCTTGAGACAACTGGCGCTAGTCTGCGTCTATGGAACACTGTATTCTAGTGCTCTCTAGTGGCTAAGATGGGAATTGTAGGGTGTGTCTTACAGACGTGAGAAGAATTCAGATGGAGCCTGATGAGTCAGCAAGCTTTGTTCCTAAGGTTTGTGGTGTGCCTTTACATGTTCCCTTCACTTTTACTTTCAATTAAGGTTAATTAAGAAGACCACGGAATCATGATTGATAAACTAATGAGTGATTAATTGCTGCATAGCATCAGTAGTGTTGCAAGGTCGAATTTCCAAGCAGGTCTTACAGGACTATTATAAAGTCCAGTCACCTCCCAGTGACCCATGATATCAGCAGAGGGAGGAGCCCATATCGTTAGTTCTTCTATCAGTCACCATAGGCTGAAGCTCATGCACTGATGCTCTTCAACAGGATGGTGTCTCTCTCCCTGTGTGTGTGTGTTTGTGTGTGTGTGTGTGTGTGTGTGTGTGTGTGTGTGTGTGTGTCTGTCTGTCTGTCTGTCTGTGTGTGTGTGTGTGCACAGCAGGATTACTCACTGCACTCTGTAACCTAACCCTTTATATGTAATCAGATTTGTCTATGATAAATTCATCTCGCTTAATCCGAAACCAGTCACAAAACCATGATATCATCCTATCTGGATAGCACATCTACAAAAGCTGCGATAGTGTGGAAAATCCATAGGAAAAACACATGGTGATTTTTATTTTATTGCGGACAGAAATATCTCAGTACCTGAGATATTTCATGTTTTGTCTGGTTAAGATTTCACTTGTTAACAAACATCCATTCCTGAATTTCAAACCTGAACACAAAAGCAGAAACTGAATAATGATTAAAAAACAGTTATTTAAAACAAACAATTCTGATTAAACAAAATCTGGAAGGGGTTTCCACACTGAACAAAAGATGCCTTATGTTTACAAGCGACGCCTCTGCAGCTCAGATTCAGCTAGGATGGACCACATTTATATTTATGTAATTTAGCAGATGCCCTTATCCAGAGCAACCAAATATTAATATGATCTTACATGAGAGACACTACATGGCCTCAGCATGTCCTGCACATATTGCTGAACTGTTGGTGTCCCTCATATCAGCTGCGGGTGGGGCAAAGACGGGATTAAAACGGGTTCTTTATCTAAGATTCGCCATCTTTTAGATGATCTTTTGGTTCAGTGAAATCCAATTCCTTGGCAATTGTGTCATTTTTATTGACACTAAAACTATACTGAAAATATTCAGTGAGGGCAGTTCTCTGGGTGAAAATACCTTCTCGATGTGGTCAGAGGAGAATGGCCAGGCAGGTTCGAGCTGATGGACATTATCTAGCCAAATTAGCTACACACAGACAGCGATGTCTATTTATGGGATGATGATTTATGAGTGATAAATGTATAGCACCTTCTTCAGTATGCTGAGAAGGGTTAGACAGGTATGGGTCAGTCCTTGTATGGGTCAGATTTTTTTGTCCTTTTGTTATTAGAGTCGCATCACTGAACTCTTTAAAATATCATCAGAAGCGTTTTTTATTCTAATGAACAGTTTGGATTGATTCGTTCTGATATGTATCCCATAGGGTTAGAATAGCCTGACTGCATGCTACTGTCAAAAGTATTCGGACAGACATCCAGCTATGCTTTATATTATTTATTAAAAGCTCAGGCTGTTATGTTCACAATGCTGGGGTGCTAATAACAGGTTAAACTGTTCTTATATGTTTAGAGATAAAGAAAACACTTAAGGTCTTGTATCCCCATTACCTGGGGAGATGTGACTGGAACTGCTATGTCGCGTGGGGTTCGTGGTTTAGGATCAGTCCATCTCTATGAACGTTTCTTTTAAAAAAAAAAAAAAGGACTCAAAAGAAAAGGAAAATTAGATTCCGGTGTTCTCCATGGGCGTTATGGCTGGTTGCCGGTGTTTGCGTGCGCGTGTGAGCGCGCGGTGCTGAACGGACAGCGCCCTGGGCGGGGCAGCACGCGCCGCCGCGGACTCGCCACCACCCGAACTCCTTACTCCAGACATCAAGTGCAAACTTTCCACAGGATCAGTTAGAAAACCGTCCAGCCGGCATCTTGTCTTATGGTCGCCTAGTTTGGCACGGATAGACACGCGCGCGTGGGAAGGGGACAGTCACGGCGGTCACGCGGAAACAAAAGGATCGTGAAGGCTGATCGATCCATAACTGTGTGCTCTAGACATCATGCTCTCCCAAACGGTATAAAGTGCATCACTTCCGGACGAGCGGCACCTAGGTTTGGTTCTCCAGCCGGTCTGAAGCTTCAGCAACGTTCATCCATCTGATTCTGCTTCACGGTAACGTTAATCTAACGAGCACGCACCCACACACACAAATAACACACACACACACACACACACACACACACACACAAATAACACACAGATCACGGTTAGAGCAGAGATCCTGCGTTTGCATAAAAAGCTGGGTTTGTTTGTAGCTAAATCTGTTCACCATCAGGAAAAGCGAGTGGAACCAAACCGAGCATGACGAATTAGAAACTGTATTTAATGATCTGTCTGTTTTTTATATACAGTTTTAACATTTAAATTCATTTACTGCACTGTTCAGTAAGGTTGTATGGAAAGTATTTCCGTTTTATTATTATTATTATTATTATTATTATTATTATTATTATTAATACTAATACTACTACTAATAATCATATATGTTTTCTCATCCACTTAATCCTATTCAGGGTTGTGAAAACGCTGGTGCTTAGTTGGCAGCACAGGGCACAAGGCAGGAACAACCCTAGACATGGTGCCAGTCCTTTTTTTGTAGGCCTCATACACTCATACACACACTCAGAGCACTTTAGAAACACCAATTGACCTAACACGTGCCTTTTGAATGTGGGTGGAAACTGCAGTACTTAGAATAAACCCAAGTTTAACCCAATGGGGAGAACATACAAACTCAACACAGGTGGAGTTTAATATTGGGATCGAAGCAGGGCTGTGGAGCTGTGATGTGACCAAAGGTTTGACTAGAAGAAACTGGTCAGTTGATCATTTGCTCCACTGGTGCTGTAAGAGCAACATGAGTATGCCTGCATACCAAGGGCATCATCAGACCCACTTGGCTGGGACACAGGCCCAGTAACTTATTGCTGTCCCGCTACTAAAATGACAGCAATAAAGAGTCAATTTCATCCTGGATTGTTGAGCACAACTAAAGGATATGCTATGTGACTTTACTATACAGGCACTACATTTCCCATGATGCCCGAGCATCTTTTCAATAGCTTGATCAGTCAGACCCAGAATCTTTTGCTTATTCACATGGAGTAATGAAGATCCAAAATTATTTAAAGGCACACTTCATACACGAAAACGAGATAACCACTCAATTGTGGTGACCAGAAAAGCATCTCTGAATGCACATCATGTCAAACCTTGAGGCTGATAAGCTACAACAGGAAGGTTCTTTCCAGTATTCATACTGCATAGTGTTTTTATGTTTTCATCTAGTGTATTTTTCCTTTTAAAAATTATTCTGGTGTTAACTGATGTTCATGTTGCATCACACACTTTTCACTACTCATCAAATGATGCACCGCTATAAGATGACTCCCTCCACCATGCTTTACAGCTGGGACTATAGATTTGTTCTGGGAGCTCAAATACAGTACTGAATTTACTGTTCTTATCATTTTCTTAGAAATATTTTCAGCTCTATAGTTGTTCTTCTAAGTGATACTAAAATGTTTAGTCATGACATGGTTTACTTTCTTGAAATGCAGTCTCCAGTCACATTCAAATAATCACATTGGTTTCTCCAAAGGTTCAAACCCTTTTCGGGTGGTTCGGTGGGTAGCACCACCGAATCAAAGCAAGAACGTCCCGGGTTCTTTCTGTGTGGAGTCTGCATGTCCTCGCCGTTGAGTAGAACAAATGTTTGAGCGTTCACAGTCTAGTCGTTATGACAATCATTTAGCGATGTAGCTGACGATGGAGGCTACATTAAGCCTGATTCCATGTTTTTCCAGTTTTTCCAGCTTTACTCAAGTTTCCAGCTGCTCCTCCACCATAGCCATGTCAACCATTGGAGATGGAGCCACTTACTCCAGGAGTTCCCCGACTCCCAGACTCTGTGGTGTGTTATGTCCTCTGGAATCACTGTGGACCGATGAGAAAAAGATGGAAGGTCAGAGAAACCCAAACCCAGAGAACAGGAAGGTGGAGATCCGAAGGAGTGCAGGCAAGGAGCTGCTACAGAACCTCAACGACAGGGTACGAGCAACACAAACATATGAATGGAGTGTTACCATCCATCCACCTATTGTACTGCTCACAAATATTTAGGGAATGAAATATCCCCTATTTTTTGTGACCAGTGTATAATCCATCCATACATCCATCCAATCAGTGAATTAATGTCTATCTGTCAACCTAGCCATCCATCCCTCCACCCACTCATCTACCCATCCGAAAATCTATCTGTGCTTTACCTTGTTCTTGTAATTATACTTTATACTTAGTTGATCCACATGCACATCCACCCAGTACATACATAAAATATTGTCTTATTATTCATCCAACCTATCTAGTACGCCATCCATCAATAAATTCATTTGTCCTTAAAACAAGCTGGGTCTGTTTATCCATTCTAAGATCCGCCCATTCATATCTTTGGATCAATTATTTATCATTTATCCTCAAACTATCATTCCATCCATCCGCCCATCTACCCATTCATTCATCCATCCACCCAATCACTTATTTATCCATGTGTCTGTTTGTCTCTTTATCCATCAGTCCATTGACTGCTTTTGAATCCATTTCTTCATCCAAAAACAGATCAGATTTTCTTAAGCCAGTAGAATGTGGATGGATGCCTGATCTCTTCCCATCTCACTCCTTAACATCCACTCCTAATCTTAATGTCTCCACCATAAATGAATGCTAATTAGAATGAAAGCATAAGCAGGGCGGTGTTTCGCTGCTTAATGTTGGATAATCTAATCTATCTTCGATGCTATTTAATGTTTCTTATGAAAAAGACAGACTGCACATTGCATGTAGAGACAAAGCCTGCTGATGCTTGCAGTTTGTTTTATTTTACTAACGTTAACAGTACAGCAAGCTCTGTGTCTCCGATGCGGTAACCATAGTTACACAGCCGGTGCAATGGCTCTGGTGACTTGGGGTTGATGGAGAACATGCAGAGGAACGGAGGAAAGCCTGCTTCTCTCTCTTAGATCTTAAACTGTTAAATGAAGCACTGTTGTTGCTTTTTTCAAATCTGCGGTACAGGTTGTGATAAGAAGAAAATCCTGTGGTTTAATGAACAGTAACTTGATCCTGAGCTTCAGCCACATCTCAGAAAGCTTTTGCTGTCCAGTGTAAAGTACGTGGCTTTGGATGTTTTCTACAGAGGCCTTAAATGAGAGGCGGATCAATATTGTGCTGTGGTGCTGCAGAGGAACCATGGAAGATCCTGAACTAATGCACTGTAATGACCTCAGTGACTTCAGAGCAATTACATTAACTCTTATAGCTTCTCTGCACTCCAAAAAAAACACGATTTCCAATGACTTAATGCTCTTGGATGAAGCATTTTCTTTTATTTCCTTTTTTTCTTTCTTTCATTTTAATCCGTTGTCACAGTTATTAAGTCAAATTTATTATCATTATTATTATTTGCATTATCCATCCATTATCTTAATCCACACAGGGTCGCGGCCCAGCCGGTGCCCACCCGGCAACTCTGGGCGCAAGGCTAGGAACAACCCTAGACAGGGTGCCAATCCATTATAGGGCACACACACACACACACACACACACACAGAGTAATGCACACACTCACACACTAAGGGCCACTTTAGATATACCAATTAAGCTAACATGCATGTCTTTGGGCTATGAGAGGTAACCAGAATACCCGGAGTAAACCCATGCAGACACAGGGAGAACTCCACCCTGGGATTGAACCCGGGACCTTCTTACTGTGAGGCAGCGGTGCTACCCACCCTCCGCATTTGCATTATTATTTTGATAAATATTGTTCTTAATATTTGTTTTTATAGTTAATCATTATTTTTATCATTATCATACTTATTCCTATTTATCTTTGTATTATTATTATTATTATTATATTATTTTAATAATTTATTATTATTATTATTAAATTAAAATTAAAATAAAAAAAATAAAAAAAATTAAAATTAAAAATTAAAATTAAAATTATTATTATTAATGCATTCATTCACTTTCTTATCCGTTTCTACCTGATCAGGATCGTGGGAGAGCCAGTGCCTATCTGGTGGCATAGAACCAACCCTAGACACCAATCCATTCTTGGTCTCAAACTCACACACTAGGGCCAGAGTAATTAAATAAACTACAGCATTTCTTTGGACTGTGGGGGGAGCACTCAGAGTAAACCTACATGGATACAGGGAGAACATACAAACTCCACAAAGAAAGGTTCTGGATGACATGCTTGTCCTCTACATGGCAGCTCTAGGGGATGGTACCTCCTCTCTGTCAAACCCAGCTAATTATATCTTCATGACATTCGACCCTGCTGGAAGGCACCACCTTCTATCTGTCCCTATAGTGATGGCTACGTTAGGCTACAGTGCTACCGCTTTTTTAACCCTGCTTATGCTGCTTAGGGTTTTGTGGTGGAATTTATAGGCTGCAGCCTGGATGCTAGTTTGAGATTCCATTAAGAGGCTGGGGAGGGTCACTGTTGCAGTGCAGTGGATGATTGCTCCCTCCAGGCACCCCTCCCTCAGACACAACCAACCATCCCACTGTTACATCAGACCTAGCCATAAAGCATTACTACTTAATGTTGTTGGGCAGAAAATTCCCAATTTCGACCGTTTTTAGTGCCTAATAATATGCGACTCTACGAATCCACTCAGATACTTCGGGGGTAGGCCATGCAGAGCTTTATATGTTAATAGAGGTATTTTAATCAGTTCAGAATATATAAATACGATGCATAATTCCATTTATCATCCATCCACATGCAAATGAATAAATAGCTTTCTTCATAATAAAGACAGACGGCTGTTGATCTGCCCTGGCCTGGTAATGGATATTAAAAATACATAAGCAGTTAAAATACCATTTCGTAAGAAAACAATGACGAAGATGGTTTTAGATCTTAGATTTGATTCACTGTTGTTTTAGCAATTGTATAATGATAATATGTAAATAAATCTCAGTCTCATTATTAGAAAACAAACAGAAAATACAGGAAATTGGTATGCAGCATAAAAACTACAGCAGCATCTGCCAGCTTCATCGGGATACCAAGGTGATCCTTATACAGTATTTTTGGAAGGGTAGTAGCCAAAAAACAAAAAGAGGACAGACTAAAAAGACTAAGATATGCTAAAGCCTTACCAAGACTGGATCAGTAGAAAGGAGGATTATACAATGATGATTCCAAGTTTGAATTTTTGGATCCAGTCGTCAACAATATGCTATCTATGGTCATTAATACATTGCTAAAACAACACGTCTAATGCAGCCTAAGGCTTTTGCACAGTATTGTATCCTTAATATGTGTACACTGATCAGCCCAAACATTAAAACCATGCAATAACAAATACTATTGATACAGTTTGTTCTCATAGTTGACATGTAAGATGTGGGAGGATTGGCAGGAGTAAAGACCTGAGCCACCTTAATAAGGATCAAATCATCATAGCCAGATGATGGGCATCTCCTAAACAGCTAGGCGTGTGGGACGCCCCGAGGTACCTACCTATGTGATTCAGAGGGGTGACAAGGTGTTGGGACCAAAGACTCATCCTATCCCATCTGCTCTGAATGCATAGAAGGTAAATATGGATTAAGGTTACAGTGTTTGGATTGAGTAAGAGCAAAAGGAAATCTTACTGCATTACAAAGACATTCTAGAGAACTAAAGGGCTTCTTTGTGACAACAGAGGGAGGAACAGAGATTTAGCATGACAATACCCAAAGCTAGGTCCTTAAACAATTGGTTTGGTGATACAGCGAGGAAGAAGCCCATCCGACACCTTTTGTTAGATAATTATTCAGTTATTTCTTGCCAAACAATAGTTCCAATGCTTACTATTGCTTTTTAATTAATTGATTTATTTATTCATTCATTAATTAAGGCTTAAAACAGAAAGGAAAGTCTTCCCAAGTGAGAAGGGGCTGTCAGAGCAGCACCAACTTTACGTTTATGCCTGTGATTTTGCCATAAGAATGTTCTAATTGAGAACGTATGAATATGCTACATTTGGCCATGTAATGTTTTTTTTAGAATACTCTTATGATGTACCTGAGTGTTTGAGTGGCACGGTGGCTCAGCAGTTAATGTGGTTCCCTCATAGCTCCAGAGTCCTGGTTCGATCCTGACCAAGGATTAGCTTCTTTTCAAGAACAACTAAGGTCTGGACTAAGGTCTGGACCTGATGTAAAGTCATGACTAACAGTTGGCCAAAAAGTGTTGGATGGGGTGGAGGGCATTGTCATGCTAAAAAGACTCCTTCTAAACTGTTGCCACAGCCCAGGAAGCATAACTGTCTCTAAAATGTCACTGTATGCTCTAGAATTAAGGTTCAGTGCAAACCCAAACCTAAAACATCATTCCAGTGATTTCGGGCTACTCATGCTGCATGTATAAGAAGATTTTTACAAAGGCATCTGACACTGTGTGGACTGTGGTAGCCTAGTGGTTAAAGTACAGGATCATGGACCAGAAGATCCAGGGTTCAAATCCCACCTCTGCCAAGCTGCCACAGTTATGTCCTTGAGCAAAAAACTCTAAACCCTAAAGTACTTGAATTGTAAGATTGCACAAGTTGTGAGTCTTTCCATACAAGGCCATCTGCTAAATGCTGTGACTGTAAATGCATGGAAGCCAACAACTCTGCAAAAGTGTCCTTACACATTCAGCACGAGTAGCTGAAAACGTTGCATGATCAGTAAATCTATAAGGTTTAAGGAGGAGTTGTGTGCCAACAGTAAAAGGGCACAAAGTAAGTACAACAACAACGTCCATCAAATAAGGGTGCGTGTGCAAGCATGTCTTTACTCCACCACAAAAACTTGCATATTGATGATGTAGGCATGCATATGGGAGGGCGACAATCGTGATCTGGCACGGTACAAAGCAACTGAGCATAGTGTGAGTACGCCTGGAATAATCCATTCAAGCATTAGTCTTCCACTTACCATGGACCTGGAAGCGAATTTAATTGAAGAGAAATTTAAATGCTAAATGCGTTCACGCTGTGTCAGAACTGTTCATCATAAGTGTCATGGTTTGAGTTTCCGTGGATAAGCAGTCTCACACAGCCAAGAGTTGCCTGGAATGATGTAAAGCCCTAAACCATCGAACACTGGAGCAATGGAAACACTCTCTAAAGTGATATATCACTCTTCACCATCTTATGAATCCAGGTTTGGCAGAATACTGGCAGCAACGTGACAGTTGTAAAGATTAGTGGCGGAGGGGCGAAGTTTTAGGGCGGGGATCCTACGTTCTAGTGAATTAAATGCTTAGTTTTACAGCATGCAGTGAGAGACTTGCTTCCAGTGTTGTGATAACACTTTGGGAAGAGCCTTTTAGCATGACAATGCCCTGCACCCCAGCCATTGTTTTTTAGCCAACTGTTAGTCAGGCCTTATTGTTTAACATCAGATCCACACCTCACTATTGTTCCTGAAAAGGAACTAATCCTTACAGTGATGTTCCGAATCCTTTTTGGTGAGCTTTTCTAGAAGACTCCCAACTCCCCTCAGAGTCAGAGTTAGTATTTAGGGTTACCAGTCACCATACCAGATTTAACCAGTTGTAACAGCAGCATTAATCCCATTTTAATCCCAATGGGGCAGCACAGGGGCTCGGTGGGTAGCACCGCTGCCTCACAACAAGAAGGTCCCAGGTTCAATCCCAGTGTGGAGCGGCTTGGGTCCATTCTGTGTGGAGTCTGCATGTCCTGCCCGTGCTTGCATGGGTTTACTCCGGGTACTCCAGTTTCCTCCCACAGTCCAAAGACATGTGTGTTAGGTGAATTGGTGTCTCTA
>JAVSBV010057862.1:0-10684 GCA_033117975.1 Parotocinclus spilosoma
AAGTGGTTAGTTGATTTATGCACTGAAGGTAGGAGGGGCTGCTAACATCCTCCAAACAGGCCACAAGGGCCATGTCATCAGCATATTTTATAAGCGAGATATCTTTACTGTTATATTTGATCTCGTTTGTATAAATCGAAAATAAAATGGGGGATAAAACACAGCCCTGTGGGACACCAGTATTTAGGACAAGACAGTTAGAAAAAGTACTACCAATACAAACACGCTGGGGCCTCTTGCTCAAGAACTCTTTGATCCACAAAACCATGCTATTACTAACATTCATATCACATAAACGTTGTAAGAGAAGATGGGGCTGGACTGTATTAAAAGCTGAGGAGAAATCCATAAAGAGCACACGAACATAATTACCAGTCTTGTCCAAATGACCATATACTTTATCCAAGAGAACCAGCGTAGCATCTTCCACCCCTCTACCAGCTTGATAAGCAAACTGCATGGGGTCCATAAGCTTAGCTATTTGTGATATAAGCTCCTTACTAACTAGGCGCTCCATGCATTTGCCTAATATAGATGTAAGCACAATAGGTCTGTAATCATTAAGTGATTTTACGTGAGCTGTTTTTGGCACTGGGATGACTGTTGCCATCTTCCAAGCCTGGGGGACAAAACTAATATTAAAAAACATCTGATATAGTTGGGTAAAAACAGGTCCCAATTGAATGGCACATTCCTTCAAGACCCTTCCCTTAAGTCCGTCTGGGCCATTGACTTTATGGGGATTAACTCGTTGGAAAATTGAGACAACCTCCTCATCATTAAATGTCATTGGTATAGGGGTTAATCCCTCGCACACAGAATCTCTTTCATCACTAAAATCATATTTATCAAATCTAGTATAGAACATGTTCAGGTCATTTGAAAGCTGAATAGGGTCCTCACGAGGAGGGGCTAACCTGTGTTTCCTTCCCATCATTATATCTAGTCCTCTCCAAGCGTCTTTTACATTACCGTTCCTTGATTTCTCTTCCACTTTATCTTTATATTCCCTTTTTGCTTTTTTAACCATATTTCTTAAGTCCTTCTCCATTTGTTTCACTTTTTGCTTATCTCCCTTTAAAAAAGCAATTTTCTTCTCGTTTAAGTGATACTTTAGTCCTTTACTGATCCAGGGTTTGTTATTTGGGTAAATTCTAACATTCTTTGTTTTAATAATAGAGTCAACACAGAAGTTTACATAACTAGTTATAGTGTCATTTATCACCTCTGGATTGCTCTCAGAAACCTGTTCACTAAAAAACAAATTCCACTCCGTGACTTCAAAACAACCCTTCAGCTCCTCAACTGAGTCCTTTGTCCAAACCTGGATATTTTTAATAATTGGCCTTTCCCTTTTTAATTTCTGTCGATACTTAGGCAAGAGATGAATGACATTATGATCTGACAAACCTAACGGTGGGCTGCACCTAGACACATAGGCACCCCCCACATTTCCAAAACACTGATCTAGGATCTTATTCATTCTCGTTGGGCAAGACACATATTGCTCCAGGTTTGGCAGGTGGGTCGACATAGTGCATTTATTAAAATCACCCAGCAAAAAGACTGGATCATCAGCAGAATTACGTTGTGCTTTATTATAACTTTCAGCTATGCGCTCAGATGCTAAAGTATAATCTGGACCAGGCACATACACCAGGATTACCGTAATTTTCCTAAATTCACGAGGGAGATAGTATGGTCTAAAGGAAACAGTCATCATCTCATAATGAGCACAACACTCAGTTTCGCGTATCGTGAAATTATTTGCCCAGTTGTTACTGATGAACATACATAATCCACCTCCAATGTTTTTTGCAGTTCGTCTGGCATCTCTATCATACCAGACGAGTGAATAACCATCCAAATCAATGTCAGTTATATCTTCTGTAAGCCAAGTTTCCGTAAAACAGATCAGTCTTATTTAGACTCTTATTTAGAGTACTGAGTACAAAACAGACATTTTGTTTTCAATCTCACTGAAAATAATACAGTATGTCATGGCTTGTTCTCTGTCACACTGATTTTAACCCAGGTAGTAATAAATATGTCTTGAGGAACAAAAGCATGAAGTGCTTGGGCCAACAATTCCCTGTCCTCCGAGGCCACATTAAGTGATTTCAAGGGTCCATACTTATTATGGTTTAAAGGTGTTGTCTCCCAATAACACCCTATTAACATTTAATGTTTTATTGCAAGTGATTTGGTTATGTTTTTAAAACTTTTAAGAGTATTTAAAATAGCTTTGAATCTCATGCTCCACATATGAATTAGGGGCCCAATTTTTCTTATACAAGCTGGGTGGGTGAGAATAAAGTGATGTTTTGGAATCAGGTTTTTATCTGGATACAACTTCTTAAACAAGTCATGATGCTCTATTATCAAGTGCTTCAAAAGTACGGTCATGCCTTGTGTAAGAGATGGGGACAATATGTTGTAGTAAAATATGATCTGTAGTAAAAGCAGCAACAGTGTCCAATTTAAAAGCAAAGGAAGGTTTCTTGCAAGACACGAAGTGTCTGAATGAAATTGAGACCTATATTATTGCCACTGCTGTCCAAGTTAATCTTTGTAGGGCGCTCCAAGTACCCATAGTCAAAGGCATAAATTCTAGAACACAAATCAAGTTTTAACAAAAAAATTTCAGTGAGATACTCCAACAGTATTTTTATCTCATACTGTGCCACCCCTTCAAGAATGTCATGCATTATGTCCAAAGAAAAATTTTGGCCAGCATGAAAAAACTGTAGAATGCTAAGAGTTGAATTCTGTTTTAAACCAAACACAGGTAACTTCTGTTGGTCTGACTGCAACTTATTACAATGCATTTCAAAAAAGCTCTTTTCCACGCAGGATTATCTTGGGGTCATCCTCACTGTAAACATTCTGCGCATCACCATTTTCAATCAAACACAATCAACAGAAATAATGTCCATTAAAAGACTCTGTAAATCCCAGAATTGTATGCATCCCCAAGTTATTCCCAAATATCTGACATATAGTGCCATGTACTTTTTCAGTAGAGAAGGGTAAATCAAGGCCATTGTTCTCTAGTGTTTTGATGTCATTAATCAGCGGACACAGAATAGGATCAAATACATATTTCTTCACATCTTCAGTATGAAACAGTGCAACCAAATGTATGTTCATTACAGCAGTGTTAAACTTTCTGAGGATAAAATAGAGAGCACCTATTTTCTGAACACCACATTTTGAACCCAATGGGTTAGCAGTTTCAAAGTCGTAATAGTACATCTGGATTTCTAAAGACACAATGGATGTGTCTTGAAAAAGCTTCCATCACAAAAGTCTTCATTTTGGTCTTTTTTGGGTACACAACACTCTCCAAGAAGTTTACAAACATCAGAATTGCGGCACATGAATTTTATTGTTTCCAAAATTGGAATATACACAAAAGTTTCTTTTACAGGAATTTGATCATACGTAGCAAGTTCTTTTAAATCACTAACAATTGTTGAAACAACACTATTTGCCATACCACTTCCTTGGAGTTTTGCAACAGTTAAAGAGCAGAAATGTTTTGTAATCTCTTTGTAAAAAAAACTTTAAAATGATCAATTCTGTTCTGGGCGTGGCCAACTGCAAAGATGTACCGTTGTTTACCCTCTCTTCCACGCAGGTGTTCATCTACTACAATGTGTCATGTGCATCTTAATAATCCTCTTATAAATTTGACCCACAGGGTGGATGAACTTGTGCATAAGTATCACAATTAGGGCCACAGTTATGAAATAATGCCTGGACACCAAGCACAACATTATTATGAGTCTTAGAACTTTGAAAAGAAGACTACATGATGCAACCTGACTAGAAAGACTAACTATACACCAATTGCTCCTGTGCGGGCAGCTGTTTCTCAGAAACTTTAGGGATCAGGCATGCTCTTAGGTTACCAAGCAATGTGGCAAACTCTGAAACAAAAATATTCTTATACAGTCAAAATATCTGATGTCCTTAATCCAAGCCCTGGATCAGCCTGGAACAGTGAATCGTTCTAGAAGCAGATTTGTAAGAAGAGTGTACCACTTATGGGACGTAATGAAGTCTGGCATGTAGATGGATATGACAAGTTAAAACCCTATGGAATTGCCAAAAGTGGTTGTATTAATGGATATATATCTGGCTCAAATGTGGAAAGTCCAACAATAATTGCTCTGAATTACACTAAATGTGTTGATCATTTTGGAGTTTTCCAACGCGTCTTTGTACTGATTGTGGCACAGAAAATGGGCTTACGGCAGCACTTCATTGTTCCGTTCAGAGCACACAGATGAATTTGCAGGAAACAAAAGCCACGTATGACACATCAGTGTCCAACCAACGGACTGAAAGCTGGTGGTCCTACTTTTGAAAGCACAGGTTATCTACTTTACCATTTTTTATAACTATTGCATTTAGTAATAGAGTTGATGATAATTTTCTCTGATGCTTCAGGTCACATTAATTCATTGCCAACATAAGACTGCTTGTGTGCACTTAACATATTGCACACTGTCCATGTGGGTTTAATTCAGGTGCAGCAGTTTCCTGCAACAGTTCAAAAAAACATGAAAGTGAGGCAATTTGGAGAAACAAAATTGTCCATACGTGTGAATAACATAACTTGGTTACTTATTACTCAAGGTTCATCAGTACACATTTCCTATCAGGAATTTGATGCTAAAATTGCTTTCTTTCTAAACTTATTTATATCACTGTGCACTTCTAAACCCCACAAGTCCCAATTTTTAAGTATTGTACATGGAAAGGGAATTTTATACATATTTACAAAATGTTTTCTCTTACAAGGATTTCATTTTGGATGGATCTCTTTGGTGACTTGAAGGAAAGACACCTGTTCAATGGTAGCTATGAAAATATGTGGTTGCTGAGATACTGCTTTCTGGATGTCCTACAGAAATAACTGGATGGATATAAGCACTACTGGAACACTCCTGTGCGGAAATCCAAATGCCCGTATGGAAAGAGAGAGGCCATATACTATTTACCTCACATGTAATTATTAAAAAACAATATTGCATAATATTTTATTTTAAATAAAGTAACAAAGAGCATGCATTCCAAAGAGTAAAAGGCTAAACTAAAATGTTGTGGATTCTCCCAACCACGCCCACAGTCTTTTTTTAGCACTACTAGAAGAGATTCTTTATATTTTTGACAACTTAATGGTTGTGTAATGGTATATTTTTTCCTGCTTTCAGATTTAATGGGACGCATTGTGGATTCCCAGTATCCACACATATAATGACCAAGCATGAAAGCCTTTTGCCGGCACCAGCAGCTCACGATGACGATAAACAAGTGTGATTTGAAGAGCTCCAGAGACGTGTCTTGACACCACCTCTGCAATGGGAGTCTGCCTTAGATAACTATATCATCCTAAAGAACATGGCTAATCTCTGATATATTCAATCAGGATCATTACATCACTAAACAATATAAACAACGAGATAGGGTCCTACGTCTGATCTTGAGGTGGGGAGGTCCAGGTTCGTTCGGAAGTTCTCTTTTTGTTTTTACTCCAGGTTCTCGCAAGTAAGGTGAATGAGAGACACTAGCTTGTCCCTAAATGTGTTTCATATGAACTTTAATGAATACATATCATGTATGTTATAAATGTAACCAAAGTGTAAACAATTGTTTTAAAACAACATATTTTGTTGTTAACATTGTTTCCCACAACATATACCATGTCAGAATTGGGAAACTTGCAAAAAGTTCCAAATGTATCCCTAAATTTAAATGACATGTAAACAGAAGAGTCAACAAGATATAGCTTTTTCTACAATTTTACCTTTAACCAACCAGCCACAAAAGTGGCTTTAAGTAAATAAAACACATTCATACAATCAAGTAACTTAACAATATAATTCCACTATTATGATATTTTCAGTGTTCCATTTGGGAGAAAATATTGTGATGTGTACATAATAAAAGGGCAGCATGGTTGCAGAGTGTGTAGCACTGTTGCCTACAGCAAGATGTTGGTGATGAGGCAGTCCAGGTTCTTTCTGAGTGGAGTTTGTATGTTTGCATGTCTACATGTTTTTTATGGGTGCTCTGGTTTTCTCCCACAGTCCAAAAAGTGTGTTAAATAGTTGATGCATCATTGTCCATAAGTGTATTTAATATAAACTTGTGTAACAGTTAAATATCATGTGTTACACGAATGTAATCAAAGGTCAAAATCCTACTAAAATATTTTATTAGGATTTTAACAATGATTTTTGCAGTTTTGGTTACATTCATGGAAGGTACACAGTATTTATCATTCAGACTTGTTTCATCACTGCACACGTTTATATCAAACACAGTCATGGACAATTGTGTTTCTCTGATTTACCTCACCTGCATGTTTTTGGGAGACAACCATAGAACCGAGAGTAAATCTGCACAGACACAGGAAAATCATGTGACCTTCACACAAAAATAATCTAGATTGCCCTGGGTATCGAAAAAATTAAAACATTAGCAGCCGGTCTGACAGTATGGCCTTTTTTAAAACACTGTACCATAAACTACAAGACCATTGTTAAACTCTTAGCACATGTCACTTAAATACAATGGATTTAAATGCAAAGAAAATAAACTTTGTTGATGTGACTTGTTTGCACTACTTTACTACCATTATATTATTTGTTGAAGAGTGGATAGCAGACAGTTGAGGACAAACTACATGCATCCAAAGCCAGGGGAATTCTTAATCCCAAAGGTCATATTGATCTTAAAGGTTATGTAGCTGTCCATAAGAGCCAGCTTTAAAGTTTTTGCACATGTATTTGCCATAGGAAATTTTGAACTGGTGAGGAATTGAAAGCATAGCTGAGGACCTAATCCAAGGTTACTGAACTGAGATAATTTACTAAACATAGACATATCTACATTTATCGACACAAAAAGTGGAAAAGTAAAAGTATATTGACTAAGCTTCACAATCAAGGAGGTAGTCTGCCCAGAAACATTTTGTTTTGTCCTTCAGGGCCCTCCTGTTGCTTTCATCTGGACTAAGTTGGGGTTGGAACATATTTCCCATGTCCGTGGGTAATAACTTTATAGGTGAACGGCAACGAACGGGTCAGCACGGTAGGATGCTGCTGCAGTGCTGCTAAAAACCCCAAGCTACCAAGTCCATCCTTAAATCTTAAATAAGATTTTATATTATCATTTAAAACAACCTTTCTGTAAAGTGACAGAGTACAGAAAAATAACACAGTCTGGGCTATCAAGGATTAAATGGGCCTAAAAGCAGCAACCTGGCTGTGGTGAGGCTTGAACCAGCGACTTTTGAATTACTAGTCCAGCACCTTAACCACTAGGCTGGGACACCTTTTTCACATGAATGAATGAGACACATTCAGGGACACCATGTATTAACCTAAAAATTAAGGAACAACAAAACTATCTACCTTTCAATTGCTCTGTAGTTCCTGTTAATTATCTACCACCTACGGTACTCCCTCACAATTAGGTGCTTTTCCTCTTTTATTGACTTCACATGTTTGAAACAGCCTGCAGTCTGCAACATGGTGCTGTTTTGTACAATAAGGTCTTGCAGGCTTGTCAATGAGGTTGCATTCTCAATCTAAAAAAGATATGTCCATTTAAAATATTAAATGTAATTATGAGTAAACATTTTATAAGGAAATCATTATAGACAGTTTCAAGTGTACTAAACTGCTGAATCCTCAACCAACTTCCTTGGCCAAATGATAAACCTCTCTCAATGACCCTCATACCTGTTGCAAAACTGTCCCCATTTCCTCATCTGAAATGTCTGTTATGGAAGCTGTAAAACTGGCCTGAAATGTAAGCAATCATCTTTCCTTGCCATTCATCTTCTCTGATTGCTGCTTAAAGAAATGGCAAGTAAATGAGAGTTATTAATAGGTTTCCATACCAAGCAGAGAAATGTAAACTTACACCACACAACAGTACCTGTGGAAGAGAATTTTTGCAATTTAAAAGCGTTTCAGAAAAAGATAAAACATTCTCTAAAATTAGAATCATTTAAGATAGTAGTGTTAAAATGCCGATATGCGCTCTGATGTTTCACATTGTTGGTGCATAGATAAATATAAATATAAAAACTTCATTTTCAAAACATGCACTTACTTTTAAAAGGCTCCCACTCACTACCTCAACATCATAAGAACAAGGAATAAAACTTCTCGCAAATAAAAGGGCACGTTATGGCTTAAATCAGCGAGCCCATCCCACTCCTTAATCCAGTCCACACCAACACTCATTGGTGAGTTTCCTGGAGCAGAACCCATCAAATATTTTCTATGTGGCCAGTTCAAACACTTTGGCTCTTTTCTCACAGTCCCGTGCTTCATTCACATTTAAGGTGGCCACCTTAAAACTGTCCATTAAAAAATAGTGAGAGTAAAATGAAACCTAGCCCAGTTAAAATAGCTCTATAACTCGTTATGTCCATCATCAGTAGTACACTCTCTTTTGATTACTGGTCAGTAACTTATTTAATCTTTACAGTTCCGCCTCAGTAAAACCCCCGGCTTTTCTAAAGTGGACAACATCATAGATAAACTGTGACCTATATGGAAAGTGGGCAGTAAACCATACCCCCCTCAGGCCCTTAGTGCGCTCCAGGGGGGCTTTTATTTTCTCTGCTGTGTACACAGTGTTTAAAACATCTGACCACCCTGAATCAGAAAGACCACCCTACCTGTCTAAACCAGCATTCGCAGCTGTTGCAAGTTCAACTCAATCCGGAGGTTCAGCTGAAGCACTTCATATTGGAGTCTGTTGATACGTAAACATTGTAGTCAAATTCATCCACTCTGAATTTGAAAACCAGCTCCAGCTTGTCAGTTCGGTCCATTGAAACCATGTAGACCATCCTTCTAAATGAGACCAGGTGCTTTACTAGGGGAGATTTGCAGTCCACATGGATTTTTCTCATGGGGGACACCAGTTTTCCGTATCTGGACACTTCTTGGATGGGATACTCAGGGGTTGCTAAGCAGCTTGGCTCCCTCGTTCGCTATGCACGTCAACATCGACTACATTATCGTTTACTTACTGTGTTTTGACCTCCGCTTTGATTCTTCAGCTCTGTCCTCACCTTATCTCTCGGTTGTTGTTTGCCTGTGCTGTGTTTTGACCTCGGACTGTCGACTACGGTTTTTCCTGTCGTTTTTAATAAACGTCGGAATGCTGCGTTTGAGTCTGCCATCTTTGTGCAAGCGTTACAGTTTGCTAAGCCGCCATGGCTTCACAAGCGGAGGCCACCACTCAACCTGGAGATGTGGACCCGATCTCCGAACTACAGCAAGGCACCTTATCGCCGGCCAACAGGTCCTGGATTTACTAGTTCCCACGGTAGCTCAGCTCCATCTGGCCGCTCATGCCCTGCCCCCCCTCTGCCGAGTCGGTCCCGCTTCCCGACAGCCCCCCGATGGGCTCTGCTGCCCTTTGCTGGCTACAAGCTCGCTTTACCGTAGAAATACGACGGTAACTTAGATTGTTGTCAGGGCTTTCTCCTTCAGCTTGATCTATATTTTGTTTATTCACCGCCGGAATCGGATTCGGCTTATATCGCTCTTTTGATTTCCCTCCTCACCGGTCCGGCACTGGATTGGGCTACAGCTATCTGGCTCCAGCAGGGTCTGGAAGCAAAATATTACCAGCTCTTTCTGTCTGCATTTCGAGCTGTATTTCAACACCCCTGTAATGGTCGCTCCGCTTCAGAACAACTCCTGAATCTTAAGCAAGGCAATTGCCCAGCAGCGGAGTACGCTTTACAATTCCGCACACGGGCAGCTCAAAGTGGTTGGAACCAGCCAACCTGATGGAGCATCTGTAAGACGAGCTAGCTGGACGGGATTCGGATCTAACCCTGAACCAGTTAATCACTTTCACCATCCGTTTGGATAAGCTCCACAGTGTCTGGCGTCGCATCAGAGAGTATTGAGTGCCACCTTTCGTCAAACTCATTTTGACAGTTTTATTGCCCCTAAGCCCCGCCCCCTTTTTAATGACCCCATTAGGGGTCATAAACTGTGTAACAGGAATTTATGACCCTACAGGTGTCATAAAGGTATATAGCCATGGGAATTGCCTATGTAGATAATGTGTTATGGTCATAAAGTAGCGATATGTCTTTAGATGTAAGGTTAAGAGTCAGGGTTTCTGATCCCATAATTGCCTCCTATGTTTTTTTTTCGGAGGGGGAACAGTGGGTAGGTGATTATGTTAGATAAAGTTAACGAAGTACTATCTGGTCAGACATCACGGATGCATCAGGTATTTGATTTACCCACACCACCAAGGAGGGAAGGCTGTGGGAAATTGTCTTACACAAAAAGCTAAAGCACCATATGCGTTATCTGGTCAGACATCACGGATGCGTCAGGTAAATTATTTAGATATTTCTCACTCTTGATTTTTTTTTTTCGAAAAAAACACCACACATAAATTCATTCGCCCTGTCTACAAACGAGTCACAGCCATTGATCACAGCGTTTCTGTACTCAGAGAAGTCACCCAGTTACCACACCATATTCAGCCAATCCGTCGGCTGCATATTATAATGTACTCTCGTTGAGCCAATCAGAATGTAGATTGCTCTGTTGTTAGGCAGACCTAGTCAAAGAGGGTGGAGTTTCAGCCAGAGTGTCAGGCGCGAAGAACTGTCCGATTC
>JAVSBV010057873.1:0-10683 GCA_033117975.1 Parotocinclus spilosoma
TCTCAAGGATGATCAGTGGAAACAGGATGCACCTGAGCTCAATTTTGAGCTTCATGGCAAAGGCTGTGAATACTTACATAAATGTGATTTCTTAGTTTTTTATTTTTAATAAATTTTTAGAATTTGGATTTAAAGTACCAGATTATAAACACAAATGACTAAGATTTAAGCACTACCAAGCGGTCACTGTTGGACCCCTAATCAAGTCCCTTAATCCACACCTGCTTGGATTGGACCTTGTAAGTTGTATGAGTTGCAAGTCTACACAAGGAATAAATGCTATCTGCCTTGATTATTTGCAAACATTTAAACTGTATTAAAATTCTGATTTGTTTAGAAGACTTGAGGACTTACTACAGACAATATGGAGATATTGTGATACTTTATTGTAGATACAGTTTTACTGTTACTTATTATTTCGTTCCAAAAGGGACTTAGGGTGCTGAAAACGATGAGTACTGAAAATGTGTTTCCCCATAACCAGTAATGCAAATTCAATTAATCAGTTCCAGACCACCTACCCCCTACCCCCACAGAGTTTAAGGTATTATATCAATTAATGGAGCTGTATTGTGAGATGGGGTTCTGTTCTGACAAATCCATCACAAGAATGCAATGAATTTTAAAACACTTACGTTGGCCTGAAGTTGCACGACATTACTGCAGGTGAAAAGGAAAACCACAAGAACACATCATAGATTTACACTGAGCGAGAGCTATTGTGAGACTGACATGTGCACCTATGTTTTGTCTGGAATGACTCATGTGCCCTGACATGATTAAGCAAGTGCACCCTGTGATGAAAAAACGACACGTGCCAAGAATTTATTCTCATCAAAATCCACTTGGACTCTTATTCGACGTGTTGCGAGGTGGTCGAGTGCCGAGGTATGACTGTGTTCAGTTTAGCAATGAGGATTTGTTTAAAACGTATTGATCTGGTAATTTTTTAAATATGCAAACATTCATTGTTCCTATTATGATGTTTAGCAGCATTGATTCGTAGCATTTCCTAGACAAGTATACATGGAATGATATTTAATGCGATTATATAAATACACTATAGGATTTAACATGCAAAACCGAAGATCAGTCTAATGCCCTGCCATTAGTGGTAATTGTTTAACTAGCATGGAGATTCACATGAGACTTCTGGAAATTTGGAGCAGTGGATTAGTGACGTATCGAATGAGAGCAGATTGTGAGCAGGACAGTGGGGGCCTGCCTTTTGTGTAAAGGCACTCATGCATACACAATATATAACCCATACAGTTCAACACACACACCTTCTGGAAGCCTGCATATTGGGGGCTGGGGTAATTGGTTCTCAGATAAGGTCTTTTGTGTTAGGACCAGGTGAAAAGGTAACTGAAGCCTTAATCAAGTTTCAGTAGCATTTTTGTGGTATCTTTGGTGAGGCTGGGATTTCAACCTCTGTCTGTAGTGCAAATCTCTGACCACTGACGAACCAATGGAGATTATACATTCAGTTATATAACTTGGGCAATTATATTTAATTAAACTCACAGTTGTGGGGAACATTATTGAAACCCCAAAATATTAACAGTTCCTGGTTGCTAAAAATCAGCGGTTGGGAAAAGAAACACTGTAACCATTGACCAGTTTGTCATTTTTTTATTTTTATTCATTTATTTTTCGTTCTTCTGTTTCTTTTTCTTAATGTTTTGGAATTTCAAGTTGCTGATTTATAACAGTACTTGTAGCTCGTGTGTTTGCACTGATCGATATGATGTTGAAAATGCAGGAATCAGCAGTAAATTGGGATCATTACGTAGTTATTGTTAGCTTCTCATGGATAAGGTCAATGGTTCTGACTTTTTAAAGTAGATATATTTTTTTTACTTTCATGTTTTATCCATTTGTCCTGGTAGCAAAGGTTCAATGCTGTATCTCT
This sequence comes from Parotocinclus spilosoma, assembly GCA_033117975.1. Lineage (NCBI taxonomy): Eukaryota > Metazoa > Chordata > Actinopteri > Siluriformes > Loricariidae > Parotocinclus > Parotocinclus spilosoma. The sequence continues at coordinate 1,916 of JAVSBV010057873.1, forward strand.
GATAACACACAGCATGGGTTGCTGTCGCAACATTTGGGGGAGGCTCCCATGACCAGCCTCTTTTCTCTCAGATACAGAGAATCATGCCTGATACCCAGCCCAGCCAGAAGGCTCTGCCAGCCCTCAAGGTCAGGTCACCTTGTGGTGTGCTAGTTTGTTATACTGCTTACTGCAGCATTGCTCACTGGACTTTGTTAGCAACAAATCCCAGAGAAAAAATTAATGTAGTGATACAGTTGAACTGCTTTACATTCCTGCAGATGGGTCCCCCATATCTTGCCGTCTCTCAGTTGACTCATCCATCACAACCTCAGTGAATACAAGAAACCTTGGAGTTATCTTTCACCAGCTTCTCTTCTCATATTTCCAAACTGACTCATGCGAGTACTTGATTCTACAACATCAGCACAATTTGACCCCACCCAAGTGCTTGTCCAGGCTCTTGTTATAGCAAAACTATATTACTTTTTTACAATCAGCCAGAAGAATCAGATCCCAAGTGAGGCCCCAGAATGCAACGGCTCATCTGCTTTTTAATCTACCCAAGTTTTCTCATGCCATCCCACTGCCTTCGTTCGCTTACTGGGTAGCTGCCTGCATCAGTTTCAAAACCGTGATACACGTCTACGAAGCCAAAAATGAAACGGCACCATCTTACCTAAAGGCTCTAATCAGACCAGGCTCTGTACCTCATACCCTCAGAGACACAAGCTTGGCTCAACTGGATCCACCAAACTCACCTCTTCACTCAAGTGAATACTGAAAAAGCAAAAAAAAAAAAAAAAAAAAAAACCTACATCAGAAAATAAGACCCTAGTGGGTTCTGGTTGGATTGCATTCTTAGCTTATTTCTTATTTTGTACTAATTTGAGATTTGGTCTACTAGAATGAATACAAAGCACTTTAAATCACTCTGGATAAGGGCATCTGCTAAATGATGTAAATGCTGTAACTTCAGGCCTGCTACAGATGGCATTGCTTGAGGGGCTATAAATATTTGTCGTGTGTACGATGGGTTTCGTAGATTAAGAAGAGGTGGCAAGTATCTTGTGAGATGTGTACAATATGCGTTGCAAATCAGATGTTTATGATTGGTATAAAGAAGTGATTGCATTTAGGCTTGCCAAAGGCCGTCATCTAAGGGGAGTAGCTGAATTTGCAGGTGTATGATATGGGTATGGACAAACGAACAGGACAGTGTTTTTCACTTTTTGGGGAAAAAAAATCACTTCGCTTTGATGCAAGATTTGTCACTTGAAGTCAGTGCAGGCCCTTCACAATAATTTCTGAAAAGAGCACTCCACAGTGAACTGTATACCGTGAGCATATAGAGCAGAGTGGCACACAAGACACCTATGTCTATTACCTGAAACAATGAGTAAGATGCCAGGGAAGGCATGCACAAAATCTGGCCACACTGTGTAATTTATAGAGGTTCATTGAAAAGTGACCAAACCATCATGTGGTGTTAATCTTAAAAACTCCAGTGCAATCTCGAGTCATATAGAATTGCAACTTTTATTTGTGCTTGTGGTGCTATTACAAGTCATTAATTTCTAATCCCGTTTAGGCAAAACCTATCATCTTGTGGAGGTGTTGGCAAACCTTACATGAATGTGTGTTATTAATATTTATATCATGAAAATGTAAGTAAAAGTGTAAATGCACATGGGGTTCCTAGATGTAGACCTGTGAGTCATTGTCAGTGTAAGTCTGGCCTTACCTGCTGGATGTCTCGACCCCCAGTAGCCCTCCAACAGGGATTTTTGCTCATTAGGCAGAGCTGTAATTCACTGTGGAGCAAAACCAAAAATAGATGATAGGTGATCTCAATGCCCCCAGTTACACGTACCTACCACTAAATTGCAGGTCTACCACTGATCTCCCTCTAGGTACAATATACGACCCGTGTGTGAGTGATCAGACAACGACTCACACTGTCTTCTCAGGCTGTGGCTCCCGCTGAGTCGTAACAGTCTTGCTGCTAATGCTAACATTATTTCTCAGACCATTTCAATGTATTCATTACTGGCAGCACAATTAGACCAGGGATTTCAGACACACCTATGACTAAATTCAATGAAAAGACACTGGTTTCTGGACTTCCACAGTGTCATCATAGATTGAACGTATTGAGGTGTATTTTGCAGGTAATGCATAGGTGCAGAATTAGCATTCAGAGAGTATGTTGCCGTGTCAGTGGCAGTAACACACCAGGGAAACTCCTGATTTTGGTTCAGAGCTACAGGAACCATACACTTCCTGTACAGTAAAGTGCTTTAGTCATAATACTCAATCTCCTGCAGAGTACAGTTTCTGTAGAATCTCATTGCCAGGTGCTGTTGCTCTCAATGACTTACCAGTGTAATTTGAGGCACAAGGTAAACAGCATCAAAACCTTTTGGAATCTCACAACTCTCCTATGGGCTTCTACAGCAGTTGTTGCTGACCATCTGGCTCCCCTTTCTTACAGGGATTAGGTTTAGTCTAAGCTGAGCAGCTTCAGTTCAGATTAGAGCATTTACTGCAGAGATAGACCTTTCTGCGCTTTGCTAAGCGTTAAGCGGAGCTCTGGTGACTCGTTCTCCTAACCTGTAAGCTCATTAACCAAATGTGACGTGTTCTGTCATTCTGGGTCAAATGTCACAGTGGCCCATTTGTACAAGAGCCTGATTTTAGGCCTTCAATGAGGTTTTATAGAATCTGTTCCTCTGACAGCAGGTGTGCATTGCTGTAAACCTATGGGTGCTGTGACCGATGGAGAAAATCTGTAGAATGTTAAACTTAGTCACTATATAATCCTATTGCATTCCTTAATGCTGTGGCTATTTTAAGCAAAAAAGAAGGTGTCTTTGGTTGCCAGAATAATCAATCAGTGGGTGCGAGAATAATCAAGAAAAGATTAATTTACTTAAAAAAAATATTTAATACTTAAACTTAATATTTTACTTGAGACAAAATGTCCATCCAAAAATGTCTTCAGTAACAGTAATGAGCCCCATATAAATAAATGAAGCCAAAAAGTATTTAAATTTATGTACTTGTAGAGAGAGTACTGTGTGAGTCAAACGTCAATGAACACATGGCATGCTACGTTGTAGACTTTTCATAGAGGCCGACAAAACCATTGTTGGGATTTCTTCTTCGTTAATATTACTACCACTGTGTTGCTTGTCATTCACAGTTCTGGTATCTATGAATTTGAGCTATGAGGGATGCAACAGTGCTGTGTAAAATTGGTGATCCTTCTGGGTGTCAGTTGTTGAAGTTTGTGGTTATGATACGGCAGCTGTGTTCCCCAGACATCAAAATTCTGGTATTCTTTGATAGGCTACGTGACCACTTTCCCATTGGAAAAACTTTCTTTCAATCCCAGATGGTGGTCATGTTTCTGGACATTGCCTAAAAGATAGGCTTCCTCACCCATTACTTGCTGGGGTATTCAGATTTGTTGTTTTCAAATTGTCATTTTGTTTCTGAAATAAAAGGGTGCCTAGGGGCTTCTGGAATTGTTTTTTTTTTTTTTAATCACCCTGCAAGTTATTTAAGATACAAAATGAAAGTTGTCCAGCTGTTAGAGATTTTGTTGCTCTCTTAAAGGCAGCCACTTGGCAGCAAGTTTCCTCCTCTTATATAATTCAATGTTTTATGTTCATTTATTATTTCTCACTGTAACTGTAACCTTTCATACATGTTCTGCTTATGTAAGAGGAATAATGTATTTCAGACTAATTACTCTGAAGTTGCTTAATTAAGTTTAAACGTGTAAATGTATTACGGAACTACTGGCCTATGTTGGTTGCATGAAATAAAGAAGCCCATACAAATGATTTACCATAATAATTGTTCATTTGGAAATTATTGTTCTTTTAGTTAAGCTGGAAAGCTAAGGATTAGCGCTTACCTGTGGAAAATCAATAGGTTTAATCCACAGAATTCACAATTCATAGCCTAGAGCTTTGACTGCTTATTTTTCATACTGCAATTTCATACACAGACTTGTTTCATATTCTAGTAACTACAAGAATATTTTTCTTTATGATGCTTACATTCTTTCAGCATTCTTTCATATTCTAGTTTTATTGATTTGTCCATGTTTAGGATTGTAGTCGATTATCAGGAACTACCAAGTCAGCTTTGTACATCTTTACAGGCATAGGGCATGGTTCAAATGTTTGTAGATGTCCAACTTTGTATGCTTGGCTGCTGTGTTAGGTCGTTTATCCACTGAATCTCTGCACCTAAGGCATACTATTCTATTATCCCATTTGCAAGCATTGATTTTGCAGTGTAGGCACTAGTAATGTTTTACTGACAATGTGGTAAATTTAGAAAAAATGTCAGAAAATGTCTGCTATAAAATCTACACCTTTAATATTCTTGCATTCTAGTAAGACCTGTGGGTTACATAGGATGAGAAAGCTATCAAGGGCTGTCTGCTTCTTGCTTCTTTATACTCGCGATAAATGATCTTTTTGCCTTCTGTCTCTCTTATTTTTAGTCATGATAAAGTGTCATCCTAAAGTGACTTCTAATGAAATACTTTATGGTGTTTAATACTGATATAAGTGCATAAACTAAAACAATAAAAACTGACTGGAAGTGCTACATTTGACTATACTTTTTCCTTAAATAATCAGATAATTGCAAATAATTGTAGAAGCTAGAGAACTAAATTTCCACTCGGTGGTCAGACAGTGATCGTAGACAATAAGCTGCTCCTTGTTGGTCAGTTTGCAAATGGTGAAAAGTTGTCAGGAGCCAATTTCCAACACAGGTTGCTTATTGACATCTTTTTGAGCATCATCCATCCTTATAGACTATAACCATATAGATTCTGAGGCTGGTGGTGTCCCTATCTTCTGTTATGTACAGTTTGTTCATTCATTTTTAAATTTAGTCATGCAATTTTAGGTAGAACGCTAACTTGGTTTGTGCACGCGTTATGCACTCAGATAATGTCAGCTCACACATCAATAAAACATCAGTTAAGATCCCGAGAAAGTGTCGCACATGACAAACTATTTCTATTACACATTTTGTGCAATGTACTGTATAACAAAGCTACATACAAATAATTTGGTGGAACATTATATTACTTTACTTAGCAACTTAGCACTTGGTTTTATTCACAGATAGTAATTTCAACGTTATGATCCCCAGTTACTGTGTCAATCATGTAACCAGTATTTGCGTTTTCTTCAGAACTCTTATTTTTCCTGATGGTTTCCTTTTTGGTTGAATTTTGCAATGTGACTTGCAATGACAAAGCAATTCAAATAATTTCAAATCGCTGGCCTCAAATAAGACATGACTGTGTCATGTTCCGATGATGTTTAATGTTTGAACGTTGTTAACTGAGAACCAACTTGATTGTTGAGAATCTTCGTAAGCTTTGGTTCATCTTCAACTGCCCAATTAAATACTATTTTGACTGGTCTGTCTGCCATTTGTTTGCAGACAACAAAGGATTAGACTCCCATACATTTAATCACCCCTTCTGACATCATTTTAGCAGGAAAGTAGGTTGCCTAGAGAGAACCCACATAAAGTAGCAATCCCAAGCTGTTACAGCAATTGACAGAACTATGGTTTTGATTCAGTCTTCTGCTAGGCAGCCTTGAATGATACAACTGCAATCTTGATAACAAATGTAATATTCTGTACGAAGTGTTGCAGTATTATTTAATGACAGTATTTAATGAGGCTGACTCCTTAGCCGTGTCTTCAAACTCTAAAAGATGATTACATTGTTTGTTTACATACTGTTGATTTTATTTGCATGTTAAGTACAAGTAGCTTCACCTTGAATTATTACTATGAGCACTAAATTACACACTCGCTTTCAACAAGTAAGACTGGTCCACCATGCAGCAGTGATATTTCCCAACACATCAGAGTATACATTTTTTATCAGTTATTTAGCTTCAGGGTGAAAACCTTTTTTTTTTTTTTTTTTTTAATAATCTTTATTTGCTCATACAAAATAGTTCTACATCTTTATTTAATTATAACAATTGATTCAGACATTCATTTACTTACTTGTAATCAAATCCCTTTTTGTTTTCTTGTAAACAGTAAAGAAGTATTTTATGTATGTGGTGGGGACTTTGGTGGCCTAGTGGTTAAGGCACTGGACTAGTTGGGTCCTTGAACCGTGTGTGTGTGTGTGTGTGTGTGTGTGTGTGTGTGTGTGTGTGTGTGTATATATATATAATATTAATATAATAATTTATGTATATATAAATGAATTACTGGATATATTAGGCATGGACCTAAGGCAATTTGAACAAAATTTCCTTCTAATAAAAATCATAATCAGCAGATAAATCAATATTGCACAAGCCTAATAGTAGAAAGGAAGCTTATAATGCACCACATCACCACTGATATTGCCTCAGGGCTTCTCTGCAAGCAGCCAAAGTAAACTCTTTTCCACTTTGTTCTCTCATTCACTTCCTCTCTTAGACCACATAAAGTTCTCTAATGTTCATAGCTCACTAGACTGCTTGCATCAAATATCCTGCCACTCCTTACTTAATAGAGGTAGTCAATGATGGAGAAACGTATTTAGTCAAATATCCACATCCTGAATGATTAATTATTATTTAGTAATATATATATTTAGTAATTAGATAGTAATTATTTTTAATCAAACACTTATTAAAGATTTGTAGCAATGTCCATGTGTGAAATCCTAAATCATATAAAAATACTAATTTGATGACTACATTTCAGTTTTGGATACTCTGCACTGTATTACATGTGCCTTATTGGAATTTGGTCAATAGATAAAATCAGTTAGTAACTCACCACTTTACTCAACACTTAAGACTGAAAAAAATGCCTTGCTTGCATGTTTAATAACTAACACATGCTTTGGCCTGCCAGGAAGATACAAAACTCGTATGTAAGCCGATCTGGACAAGGCTACTCCTGTAGTGACAACCTTTTAGTATCTTAGATGACATTTGTAATTATCTGTATGAAATGTGTTGTAAAATGATGTTGTCACATACATGGTGTCATACCAATTTAGCACTCAGTCACTACATTTCATATTCCAGTATGTCAGACTAGAAAATGATCTAACTTTTAAGCACCACTTTATGTGGTTAGCTGAAATACAGTAGAGAAAAATATTTACACTCCTTGTGAATACGTTTCCACAGCTAAGGGTGTCTTTTATTTTTTCAATCCAAACCAATCAATATATCCAGTCTCAGCTCTTCCATAGCATAATTTACACTGTAAATGTAAATTAATACAAGAAGCAGAATGTACGATATAGGGATACATCGTTTTTATGCCTCTCTCCAACTCCTGACATTTGACCAATTGACATTTCTCTGTACTGGAGGAAAATGATAACACTGGTGTGTTCCATAAACTCAAAGTAAAGTAATTATCAACTCTACCAGGATTCTTTGATTGCGTATATCAACCCTGTTGTGCCACTCATTCGAATATGTAGTAAAAGGCACACCACTGCTGATTGAGATATGATTGCAGACACTAAATATTGCATTAGTTCTAATAATGTCCAATGTGAGTTCTAGCAATATTCCAACACGCATTTGCTTAGTGTGCTTAGGTTTGTCACAGTCCATAACAAATTAACAGTCGCTGAACCAGAAGCTCCCTTATATTTCTATTTTGGCTCATTTGGATATCTTATGCCTGTAAGCAAATGCTGGCCAGATTTTACTTTCAATGCACACACGGTTACTTCATGGATGCACAATTAGGATGTGGTATGAACTCAGTGAAGCACCAAATGTGTCACAGAAGAGCAGTCATAACGACTTTGTTGAAGCAGTTGAATAGCAGGATTAAATATGCAGTGTAGCACATTGGAGTTAGTCATTTATTTGGCTAGCCTAAGTGGTGAAACCAATTTTCATTTCTATATCAAGAGACCTATCAATGCAGCAAACAATCCAGCTGGCAGGATGTATGTATATGGGGAGGTTGCATTGAATACAGTATTTTGGAATCGTACATAAATAGGAAAATAGGAAGCCATAGTGCATCCTAAGGTTGGTCCATTATGTAAAGCAATCATGTAATTTATTTTCTAATTTTTTGCATTGAAATGCGCTGTTAGTAATTTTCCTTTAAGAGTTTGTACTAACAGCAGGATAAATGGGTGGATGGGTAAGGGTATCACGTAACAGACATCGTCTGAACTGTTAATACAGTACACCTGATGTATTATAAAGTCATTATAATGACTTGATAGTGACACTTTTATGAACACAATAACCCTATATACTGTATACAGTGTACTGTGTGCGCATGGGTTTTTTGTAGAGCATTGTTTCTAAACCCTAAAACAATAATAACATTAGAATGTGTTAACACAAGTCTTGAGTCTATGCCCATTGTGCCCTTTTAGCTTCTTTCTAGGATACAAAATAATTTAAAATCTGAACCTTACCAATGAATTAAGCTGACTTTTAGAACAACTCCACTACATATAACATTTCTGTTTTAAGCTACATTACACTGGAAATCGATTACTTTGTCAGACTTTCACTTTGTCTTCCTTTGACCTTATACCTACATAGAACACTGAGCAGCATGTTTAACTTGGCCTTTGTCACTGAATTAATCAGAGTGAGGTCTTTAATTAAACAGTGACAGCAGTGCCACTATTTATCTGGCATTGATAACCAAAGGGAGATGTCACTTCAAGTAGGTTAAACAGCGTGAATATGTCACCAAGGTGATGACTCAAGACCATGATGCTATTCCTTTTAGTTCAT
>JAVSBV010057883.1:0-10682 GCA_033117975.1 Parotocinclus spilosoma
GTGTCTCTCTCTCTCTGTCTCTCTCTCTCTCTCGCTGTCTCTCTCTCGCTGTCTCTCTTTTTCTCTCTCTCTCTGTCTCTCTCTCTCTCTCTGTCTGTCTCTCTCTCTCTCTCTCTCTGTCTCTCTCTGTCTCTCTGTCTCTGTCTCTCTCTCTGTCTGTCTGTCTGTCTCTCTCTCTCTCTGTCTCTCTGTCTGTCTCTCTATGTCTCTCTCTCTCTCTCTCTCTCTCTCTCTCTCTCTGCCTCTGTCACTCTACACAGTGTTTTGTATTTCTCCATGCATCGTTATGAAGAGGCTTCATTTTGGCCCCACCTGCCAGAGTCAGACAGCACTGCTGTAGGTTCAGGATCAGGCGAGGGCTACAATGTCAACGTACCCTGGAACAAGGTTAAACCAAGCCAGTTATTTTTTTCAATGATTGTTTTATGACTTAAACTAATAAACAAAAGAAATAGGTAAAATTAGATTTAGGAATGTGATTATAACCTTATAACCTTTATATTTGCTGATGAAATTGAATAAGCGAATTTGCTGATGGTTCTGTGTGCGCATGTTTAGACAGGAATGGAGGATGGAGATTTTGTTGCAGCATTCCAGAGACTATTGCTGCCCATTGCTTACGAGGTAATAAATAAATTAGCGATTCTTGATAGCTCAAATGAACAATGATTACAGATTGCCTGTTTAAAGTCTCTTAAAAGTCATGAAAGGATTACGCACCTCCAGCTGACATTCTTACTCCCTCAAAGACCTATAGGCAGTTCCAGCTTTGTGCCTGCCTTTGCCCTAGTGTTAAATACCCATGCCTGCATCTAGCTTGCTTACAATGGAGCATTGACTCAAAGCAGTCTAGGTTCAAAGCCCTAAGTGAGCAAGCCTAAAATAATTCCCTAAATGTTATAAGGACGAAACCTTGGGAGAACTAAAACTCTGGGACTCAACATCCCTAGGCAGCCTAGATGTTATATGTAAAAAAGTAATTAAAAGACAAAACATATTTAAGGAAAACATTAAAATATAATAAATTAGTAAATTTAAACTAGAAAATAAGAAATCTTCACTTCACTTATTCTCTTATAGGACTAGTGACTCTCAAGCAAGGCTGTAGTAGTATTGCAAAATGCTGCAGGTGTCTGTTCCTGTCAGTCTGATTAGAACAAAGGATTATGTTCTGCTAGGGGTCTGTTCTGTTCCTATAATACCACTATTTATAATAAAAGTCTCATTCGGCTTAAGATGCGAATGAGATACAGTCAGTGGAGAGCAAGAGAATAGGACGTGCTCTCCAAATGGAAGTCCTCTCGCATGTCAAAGCTTCTCTAATTGCTTGCTTCACTTCTCCGTGCTCGTTTCAATTGGACCCACAGTTTATTTAAACCGTCAACCAGTTCAAACCTTTGTTTTTCCTTTTCACTGTCACCCTATGTTTGCTCAGTTTGGGGTTAAATACTAGAAAATAATCTAAGATTGTAAAGGTTCCTGGATGAAAACGATCTGTGCATTTCTTGGTTACACTTCAAACCACTCGTCAACACACGTACAGTAGTTCATGGTGACTAACTCTAATTTGTTTGTGTTTATGCAGTTTCAGCCTCAGCTTGTGCTGGTAGCAGCTGGCTTTGATGCAGTAGCTGGTGATCCCAAGGTATGTTGATGTAGAGCAGTGCGCAAAAGTATTAGGCCAGCATTAGATTAGATATACCATTGTTAAAACCAAAAAATGGATGGAATTTATTTGATAATCTGAAAAAAAAAGATTTTTTTCTTTAGGATACAGTGGTAAGTATTTAGTGTGACCTCCCCTTACGTTTGAGCAATAGCAGCATCTGGCAGCTTCATCAGGAGACCCCGTTGACCCTTCGTCAGTCTGAAGAGGTTTGATCGGCAGTGGTGCTTCTGGGAATGCCACTCTTTTTGTAGGAGGAACAGGGTGGAAAGAGTAAGATATTCACATAAAGCGCAGAGAGATTGGAATGCAGATCAGTGGAATAGAGTATTATAGAGCGAGGAATCCATGTTTGAAATTTTTGGGTCCACTCATTGACAATATGTTATATATTTTCATTATACCATTTCTAAAAACAAAAAATCTAGTGGTGACCTAGGGCTTTATGAAATGACTTTGTGTTTATGGTATTGACACTATGTTGTAACACTGCTGTTGTGCTCTTTCTGCTGTGTGTTTTTAGGGTGAGATGAGTGTGAGTCCTCAGTGTTTCTCTGTACTGACCCACATGCTGATGGGACTGGCCCAGGGCCGGCTAGTCCTGGCTCTGGAGGTACGTTATCGTAGTACTGAGAATATAAATGAGCGCTGATTGCTTTAGTTTAAACAGAGCTGCTGTCTTATTGGATAAAATATTTATTTATATGAGGAAAGTATATTTTTCATAAATATTTTTTTTATTTGGAGATTAGTTCGCAAGTTTTACTTTTAACTTACCCAATCCCTTTATTAGGTACACCTTTTTATTATGTAGTTTCTTAACAGTTCCACTTGCCATACAGGAGTATTTTGTAGTTCTACAATTACTGACTGAAGGTCTGTTTCTCTACATCCTTTATTTGTGACCTTTACTCTGCTCTCCAATGGCCAGGGCCCCCACAGGACCAATACTGATCAGGTCCTATTTGGGTGGTGGCTCATTCACCATTGTTTATGGTTTATTGTTCCTGCCTTGTGCCCATCCTGCTGGGTGTCAATTGACTCCCGCTTCATTGAATTTGATCTGGCTGTTAGGAAAATGAGTGAAATCGGTATTTGTAATGCTCATTACCATTTCCTGCTCATGTGTGCTTCTGCTCAGGGTGGATACAACCTGCAGGCCTCAGCTGAGGCGGCCTGTGCTTGTTTGAGGTCGCTGCTTTGTGAGCCCTGCCCTCATCTGAGCTTACCAGGAGCCCCTAGTGAGAGGTCAGAGACCAGTGTAACATCTTTCTGTGTTTCTATGTGTGCTCTCATGATCACATTGTTTGTTTGTGATCCTTGGCTTTGATTTCCACAGTGCTCTGAGGTCCATCGCCAAGACGGTTTCTGCCCTCTATCCGTTTTGGACCAGTCTACAGACTCTGGGTAATAAACATTTTGTTTCTGCATTGCTTATACTGCTTGAACACACAGCTGCAAGCATAAGTTTGTGAACCAATTGGAGTTACTTGGGTGTTTTTGTATTTATATTATCTAAGGTTATTAAAGCTCCTGGATGAACATTTCCAAAAGACAGTTGTTCATATTAATGAGATGAGAGTGACGTTTGGGTTGTAGAGGTGCTGCACTCTATTTAAAGACCAAGCTCTCATGAATGATCTGTTCAGTAATCTTTACACATCCGATTTTGTGTATGTTATTGCCACATGCGGTCCGCTTATTGCTTCATATGATTAACTAGCATTGTTGAACCTTAGAGGGTGCAATCATACATCATTGTACAAAAATCTTTTTTTTTTTTTTACCAATTCTGAAGTAGGAGTTTAAAAAATCCCTATGCCTGGTGTTCCAAGAACTACAGGTATCCCCGGTGCCTGTGGAGTGAACATGGCGGCACAGTTCTAAGAGCTATGAACAAGTTTGTTTGGTGCGAATGCACCTCTTGTCATGGTTCCTCTAACCATTTCTGAACAATATGCGCAGTATGGCAGGAAGCATTATGCTGATGAAAAAGGCCACTGCCCTCAGACAATAGCATTGCCATGAAGAGATGTCCCTGGTATCCGGTGATGTTTGGGTACGTGTCCAATTAAAAGTGTCACATTCTTCTACTGGCCTGTCTTCTTCCCATAGTGCGTCCTACTGCCATCACTTCCCTGGGTAAACAGCACAGACGTACCCAACCGTCCACTTGATGGAAAGAAAACGGGACTCATCGAACCAGCAATGGACTCGAGAACCACCTTCGAAATTTCCAGTTCCGACACTCGTTTAACCATTTACGATACTTTTGACAGTGGACAGGGGTTCACATAAGGGTTCAAGACACATCCCCTTCCATACAGGTGGACCCAAGACTGAAGGCTGAGTTTTAACAGTAGTAGCAGCTAAGGAGGACTACGGGACAGTTCTTCTGAGCCGCAGCTCCGTTTTCATAGCAGAAGTTTATGCCCTGCTACCGGGAATGGAAATGATCAGGCCCAAACATCCAGAGACATTTGCTTGTACAGACTCAAGAACGAGCCTCCAGGCTCTCAAACATTTACATAAAAAGAAAAATGGCAGGGCATTCAAATGCTGAACAGCAAGAACATCTTGTGCTCGAAAATGTTATGCACTATGCTTTGTGACACTTTCCACTGGTTACCAGTGTTATACATTTCTGCGACTCAAGACACATTAGCTTTTCTGGTGCTTTAGACTAGGTATAACCTTCAGTGACCCAGTCATGTGAAAATAATGCTTTATCCCATTTCATAGTCGCTCAGCACATCCAAGGCAAGAACCGACTGTTAATTGATCATTTAAAACCTTAAAATGCTTGGCTGTATCGAGGCCATTGTCGTTGTATGTTTTGACTTGTGTGCATGTTAAATAAATGTGTTAAACATGAAGTATTTAATGTGTTCATCCAGGTCAGCCCAAATGGTTTGCAAACTTTTTCTTGCAACTTTTATTTTGTATAGGAATAAATGCATATCCTCACTCTTATATTTATTAGCTCAGAACTGACGTTGCTCTGTGTGTATCATACAGAGGGAGGTCCTCTCTCTGAGGCAGAGCCTTTACCCTCAGCAGTGTGTGTCGAGAGACTTGAGTGTTCCTCACGCAGTACTGGCCTTGTGTATGACCAGCGCATGATGGAGCACCACAACATGTGGGACAGGTCAGTACACACACATGCCTACACAATAAGGTATAAATAAAAGTACTGAATCTACAGGTGCTCCCTGATTTATTATGGGGATATGTTCAGACAAATCCATCCTAATTTGAATGTATAGTAAACCGTGCAGTTTGTTATTTGGAGTTTGTAACAAATGGAGTTCTTGGAATCATATGAAATATATATTCTATAGATTTTAATGTAATTATGATTTCTGTAAGTGATTACAATATTGGAGCAAAAGCACACGTTTGTTGAGGAAACCAGTCCAGTTAAAGTATCTCTAGTACTCTTTTAGGATGCTCTAAGCTGGATACAAGATGAGATACGGTTAGCCATGGAAGCATACAGTTTTTGTATGCTTTACTGTGGCACATTTGTCCACTGATGTTGCAGCTGGGCTTGTCGATCCTGTACACTTGTAGGTTGCCATAGCCGGCGTCGTAGCTGGTCCTATAAATGCTCAAACAGCAATAAATCTGGTGACCAGGTAAACCTGGGAAACTTGCTGTGTGTGGGTGAGCATTGGAATTCTAAAAAATGCCAGTTGGAAGCCCATGAGAGGTAACGCGTGTGGCCTACATTAACCTACAGTTGTACAAAATTATCTACACAAAGCTTATCCTATAATAAAGTGTTGAATAGCTCATGTTGTTTATTGTGTAAAGTATTAAAAGTGAAAAACTAAAATCGTTAGTCCATTGGCGCTGCGACTCAGTTCTGTCAGCCGACTGCTACCAGGATGCTGGAATTCAATATTAACCATATGTATTCTGCTGAATAGGTATTTATGCATAATGGGTTCTCATTAAAAAGTTGAAAAATTGATCTGAACTGATCCTTAATATATGTAATATTCCTTGATATGTTAGTGTGAATACTATTTGGGTGGTCAATCATTTTCAGCACAGCACTAACACTGATGTCGCTGTGGTGTGTTAGTGTCTATCATGCTTGTATAACAACAAACCATACCCAACCATAAATGTCCAGCCAACAGCATCCTGTAGGCAGCATCCAGTGAGCACTGACGTAGGATTAAAGGATGGCTTGACACAAACCGTGCAACACAGTGGGACTGTGGTAGCCTAGCGGTTAAGGTACTGCACTCTGGACCTGATTGTGCAGGGTTCAAATCCACCTCTGCCAAGCTGCCACAGTTTGGTCCTTAAGCAAGACCCTTAACCCACCATTGCTTGTAAGACTGTATAAGTTGTAAGTCGCTCTGGATAAATGGCGTCTGCTAAATGCCAATAATGTAAATGTAAACAACAGACAAGCTCTTGTGTCTGACTTTACATCTACGCAATGTTTCAAAACTGTAATGTTTTGATTTACTGAGTGTGTGTGTGTGTGTGCGTTACTTACCTCTACAGCCATCATCCTGAGCTCCCTCAGAGGATCTCTCGGATATTTAGTCATCACGAGCAGTTGGGACTTGTGGAGCGTTGCCAAAGGATACCGGCCCGTTTAGCCTCGGAAGAGGAGCTCGCACTTTGTCACGGGTATGAGATGAGACGAGACACTTTATAATAGTAATAATAATAATAATAATAATAATAATATGTTTAATTTATATAGCGCCTTTCTAACACTCAAGGCCGCTTTGAGAAACAGGATGTAGCTGTGACAGATTAATTTCCCTTATCAATAATTAGATGAACACTATGTAGGGGCACTAGTAAGGAAATATCATCACAGGATGTTGTTAATGAACACACCCTTATGACTTTCTGTTTGCTTTAACTTCCCATTTCCCTCTGTCTCTCTATCTCACACACGGTTTGTTTAGTTTGGAGCACATAGCCACTATAAAGAGCACGGAGCAGATGAAGCCCAGGGACCTCCACAGGCTGGGAGATGAATATAATTCAGTATTCATCAGTAAAGAGAGCTATAAGTGTGCACTGCTGGCAGCAGGAGCCTGTTTTAATGCAGCTCAGTCCATTCTTACTGGCCAGGTGCGTGTCTGCTTTATTCATCCGTATTTAACGTTGTTTCAAGTTAGCACGTTACTTTTTGCATGTAGTTCTTTTGCAAAGTCACTTACTTGCTTTGTGTGTTTGGTTTATTTAATGTTTAATGCATTAATTGCTAATTATGACAAACACAAGGTTACATCGAAACTTGTCATACATACTCAGATCGGCCCAGTGTAGCCCACGGGAGGACTTTAAGAGGAACTTTAAGGAGGAGTATTATTAATATGTATTAATAAGTATTATGGACTAACAAATCAAAGTCTGTGGGCCCAAATGTTGATAATATGTTATATATGGTTATTATAACATTGTTAAAACAACAAATTTAATGCCGAATTTTGCACAGCAATGCAGTATTATATAGTATTATATAATATATAATAGATGGGATTAACTGTATAGTCACAGCTGACTCTTGATGGATCATGGATCTCATCACACATTTCTCACACATTTCTGTCTTTCATCGATGTGATCCATGAAGTATTTCAGCAGGCTAGTGTAGTAGTTTGCCATTGCTTTCTCCACCCCTCCCCATTTATCCGGACTTTGGGACCGGTGTGCAGCTGTTTTCAGTTACACGGCTGGGGTGTGTTGCATACATAAGTCAATGACAATTTGGAGACGCCAATTTACCTAACATGCATGTCTTTGGACTGTGGGAGAAAACCGGAGTACCCGGAGTAAACCCACGTAGACACGGGGAGGACATGTGGACTCCACACAGAAAGGATTGAACCCGGGACCTTCCTGTTGTGAGGCAAGCAGTGCTACCCACCGCGCTGCCGAAATAATATCTTATACTGCTATAATGTTATATAGCACAATATTAGTACACAGAAATTAGGGGATACTTCGAAATGAAATTGCCCACAATTAAATATCCCCAAATTTTTTGTAAGCAGTGTACTATGTTCAGTAAACAACACTTTGTGATGGATTGCTGTTTTCAGATGATGTTCATTTTAAGGGGAGTTTAGTGACTGAATGTCTTCTCTTCTGACCTGTTGTAAAATCTTTCCTGTACTTCCCTTGTTCCTGCATAGGTGAGAAACGGTGTGGCCATTGTGCGCCCCCCTGGGCATCACGCTGAGAAAGACAGCGCCTGTGGCTTCTGCTTCTTTAACACGGCTGCCCTAACTGCTCGCTATGCTCAGAGCATTACCCACAGGTCCCTGCGTGTCCTCATCCTTGACTGGGATGTGCACCACGGCAATGGCACCCAGCACATCTTCGAGGAGGATGACAGGTGAGAATCAGGGTGCTGATCTGATCTGTCTTTAACATCAAGATGCTCTAGATTAAGTGGTTCAGAAGTTCGGGAAATCTTTATATTTGATGTAGTTTTATTAAATGTATCTCGGCAATTGTCAGAGGGGTGCAAGAATGGGATGATTGTCAGTGTCGAGTTGGATTATGCAGTCTTGTGTATTACAAAATCGATGCATATGCATATTCTCAGTGAGACTCCATCCAACAAGCACGCATTATTTTGAATGGAAAGTATTTTGCTATATTTGAGATAGGGTGAAGCTACGAGAGCATTTTTAAACCTCTTTTGTAAACCTCTTGTTTACACTTTTTAACCTCCTCTAGAATTGCAGGGGACTATATTATTTTTCTTTAAAAACCTATGCGAAATGTGTGCACTGTTTTGCATGATTTACACTTTTGTTGAATGTAAAATCGAATTGTATATCAAATCGAAAGTAGAATTGTGAATCGAACTGCAAGCAAACTGTACTGTTACACCCTAGGTCACATAAAGCGACATTATATTATATGTTGTGTATCTTTTCATACACACCATGGCAGCAGTGCAGTGCATAAAGTCATGCAGATTTAGGTCATCAGTCTTTAAAACCTACAATATGATCTTTGTGATTTTGACAACGGGGTGAGTGTTGATGTCTCCTGGATTTTTACACACTCTGAATTTACTCAGGATGGAGCAATAAATGAAAAACATGTCCTTATTACTACATCTTATTGTCTTTACATCTTATTAAATTGAAAGACCAATTGTGAATGGTCAGACTGATATGAGCTTACAGAAAGGCTCGGTGACTCAAATAACAACTCCCTACTGTTGTAAGAGTTCGACCTTAAGGTGGATGGGCTAGAACAGCCCAAAACCATGTCAGATACCAGTTCTGCCAGCCAAGATAAGAAAGCTGTGGCTGCAGTGGACAGCTGAAGACTGCGCAATGCTTAGACTCATGAATCTCAAATTCTTCTGAGGCACACGGATGGTACGGTCATAATTTGTGAACAGCACGGACCCGACCTGGTGGATACAGTGTAATGGTGTGGGGAATGTTTTCTTGGCATGCTTTGAACCCATTAATGCCGTCAGTCATCTTAAATGCCACAACGTCTGAGTATTGTTACTGACTCTGTGCATCCCTTCATGGCCACAATTTACCCATCTTGTAATGGCGCCTTAAACTGCTTCGTCAGGAGCCTTCCCAGTCAGCGGTCCTAAATGCAATAGAATATTTTTGAAGTGAAGTACAAGAGGATATTCAGACCATTAAAGTCCAGCTGAAAAATGCTCTGATTGTATTATTGTTGTTACTTGTGCTTTCTCTGCATGGTTAATATTGATAATAATAATAATAACGAACGCGCTCTGTCTCGTAGCGTGCTCTACATCTCTCTCCATCGGTACGAGGACGGCACGTTCTTCCCCTGCTCTGAAGACGCTGATTATGATAAAGTGGGCAGGGGCAAGGGAGCAGGTTATAACGTCAACATTCCCTGGAACGGCGCAAAGATGGGCGACCCCGAATACCTCGCAGCGTTCCACCATGTGGTCATGCCCATAGCACGAGAGGTTAGCATTTCAATCGCACTTTCTAACTTTTAGACATAGTAGCTACATTTCTATCCAGAGATTTTTATTTGCTGCAATTTTTAAGGGACTTTAATGTTTATTTGCTTGTTTAATCTTACATCAGCCTCAGTGGTTAATCAGGACAGGAGAAAGGTTACATAAATACCATAAATAAATAAATATTTATACTGGGCCACACGTGTCTTTGGAATCTGGAAGAAGGACGACGACATGAGGACGACATGCAAACTCTACAGGAGTTAATGAAATTAAGGAGTCATGTCCTGTATTAAACTGAGCCAAATCTGAGCTGCTTGACCTAGAATTCCACATAGAAAGCACTGGGTTGTGTATGTATGGGCACCGAAAGAATACATAATTAGGTTTTACATAATAGGTCCCCTTACATTACAGTGTATAAGACTGCATGTAAAGTTAGAATGTTTACAACTTAAATATATAGTTCAGTACTATTTGTTGTATCAGATTTGTTAACAACACAGGTGAGCAGCATTTAATGTCCACATTATATTCGTTGAAACGGGTCATTGGCCGAAACGGAGGTTGACCCGACATAACAAGTCTCGGTCATTTTGTGTCACTGTAATGGAAATATAGAGGGGATTTTTTTAACAAGAAGACTGCATACAAACAATATGAAAATGCATCATAGCTGAAAATGAGTGGAACCCAAAACTGTTCTACACGTGCCACACCCTTATTGTAATTAATGGAAAGCCGTAACATTAAAGAGTATGGTGATCATGGTACATTTGTTTGCCTGAAAAATGCACTGAAAGACAGTAGTTAGGAACAATACCAGTGACTCACTGAGTGAATGTGAACCAATTTACATAGTTAGACATAGGTTACAAATAGAGATTATACATTTAGTGGAGGGAAAAACCGAGGAGTACTACTTACAATAGGACAAGCACATCAACACAACACAGTGCATCCGGACAGTATTCAGAGCGCTTCACTTTTTCCACATTTTGTTACGTTACGGCCTTATTCCAAATTGTATTAAATTAATCTCTTTCCTCAAAA
>JAVSBV010057894.1:0-10681 GCA_033117975.1 Parotocinclus spilosoma
TTGGGTCCTTGAGCAAGGCCCTTAACCCACACTTTCTTGGATTGTAAGAATATATCAGTTGTAAGTCGCTCTGGATAAGGCCGTCTGCTAAATGCTGTGAATGTAAAATGCTGTAAATGTACCATGGATTTTTGATGGCAATTTGGCCACTTCATGGTTCCACTGGCACTGTGTTTGTCCACCCTTGGTCAAAATGCATCGTTTTAAGGAAACAAACCTTACTGAACGTGCCTGTGCTACTATATCTGGATATCTACCCAAATGGCTGCTTCTGATAATTTACCATTCCTGCATTCATTGTAGATTTATGCTCGTTATCTTCAACTCTACATTGCAAAACTACTTAAAAAGCAAAACCCCTCTCACATTCCTAGATTCCTCTTATATCCTCTTCTATAACAGTTGATCCCATTAAGCAGTTCTTTACCACTTCCAAACGAATTAAAACACACGTCCAAAGAAATAAGAAAAACCTAATTTAACCACGCTGCTCACAAGAATGGCTCATTTTGAAATATCCCCTACTTTTTATAAGCAGTTTTTTAAAGTGAGGTGCTAAAATTCTGCTTTGTGTCGATCTTGTTGGATAAAGGATTCATTGTGAAGCAGGATAATGACTCAAAAACAAAACTGAAGGTCAAAGCAGACGAAGGCGTGCCAGCTGGGTTTTGAAATCGGAGAGCTAGGGGTACAAGTAAGGCCATGTGAGGTATTTGCAAACGTCTTGTCTTGCTGCAGATTTTTGTCACAATAATTTGTTCTATGTTTATGTTATACATACCTGGGTTTACCGTCTACCATCCTTCTGGTTGAGAAACCTGTTACTGGTGTGACGAGTTGTTTGGGGAAATTGAATTCCTGTGTAAGATGCCAAAGATGTGACCAAAAGTGTTGATTTCATGCACAGAATGGAACTTAATGGAGAAGCATCGTGAAGCTGGATATCAAATATGTTTTACTGGTCTAATCCGAGTCTGCTCCATTACGTCGCTTTACAAGAACATGCTTGAAGAGATGCTTTTCAAGGACATGGTGGATCGACTGTCGACAAAGATATTTATTATTAAGTTGAAGACAGGTCATGTTTTGATTTACATCCAACTAAAAACGTTCCACTTTTCCCGACGTACACAAAAGTGTACAGAGCGAAAGGCAGTAATTTTACAGACATGTCTGGACCACGTAATAAATTGTGCAAACCACATAGAAGACAGTTAAGTGCCATAAAAAGATCACTTCATAAATAAGATGATTACGGAAGCTCTTTGCTGTCGAGCAAAACAGAAAAATCCTTCCAGCACGCCGTTATCACGAGATGTCACGTCTTATTACGAGATAATACTCGAAACATTCAAATACAAACAGCAATCATCTCTTAATCATGGCGTTGAATGTTGTAGTGGCGTAACTGGCTGGCTTTAACGCTAATAACCTGTGATCTTTTTCTGACCAGCTTGAGCGACATCCCTGAGACCCTCCGCCTATGAACTAAACCTATTATAGTTCGTTATTTTGAAAGAACGGCAGCTCTTTATTTATTATTCCATATGGGGAAATGGAATGGAAAAAATCCCTTTTGTGTTCTGTCATCAAAAACATCTGAGCTCTCTCTCTCTCTCTCTCTCTCTCATCTCCATGTTATGCATCTCATATCCGCTGCATGTGATATTACTACATGTCCAGTACACGTTTCTTGCCTGAGCGTAAATAAAAGTCACTCTGCACAGTGAGGTTCTAATAAACTGCTCGCAATAAATAGGGGATACTTCAAAGTGAAATAATGAAATATCTGGATTGTTAGATCGTTAGGCCAGACGTTTTTAATTTCTTGTTCCTCGGATGTTCCTACTTAAGAATCTACTGAGGAGGGAGGAAAAAAAAATCCAAATAAATCTTTATTTTTCAGCACTTTTCAATTTCTCGAGGACTATGTGGAATCAATACAAGGAAGGAGGAAGAAATAAAAAAAAAAATTATTTTAAAAT
This sequence comes from Parotocinclus spilosoma, assembly GCA_033117975.1. Classification (NCBI taxonomy): domain Eukaryota; kingdom Metazoa; phylum Chordata; class Actinopteri; order Siluriformes; family Loricariidae; genus Parotocinclus; species Parotocinclus spilosoma. The sequence continues at coordinate 1,986 of JAVSBV010057894.1, forward strand.
AAAATTACATTATTATTATTATTATTATTATTATTTAACCTACAATTAAATTAAATTGAATCTGGGAAAAAATAAATGAACAGAAGAAAACAGTTGGCTCTCCACCAGAGGGCGGAAAAAGCTAAAAAAAAAAATAGTAAATTAAAAAAAAAATTATTATTTCACCCATTCAACCATTGGTGCTGCGACGGATCCGAGAAATACCAAAAAAAATTAATTTTTTTTGTATTCCTCAAATATGATCGCCGGCGGATCCGTGAAACAAGCAATAAAAAAAGTCTGGCCTAAGCTATATTATAAATAATCACCGCATAGAGCCAAAGTGGAGTTTTTTACTGGTGGAAATGAAGTGAAAAGTGCAGGTACAGGCATAATGCCGTTTGTAATTTGTGTGTAAATATGGCACACACCAAATCATACAGTATTGACAAATATGCACATAAACCACTCTCTCTAAGCACATAATATATCCCTCATCCCAATTTGCTCAAGCTGGTCAGTAAAAGCATTTCTGGCTCCGACTTTCCAAGACTGTGGGTCGTAGAGACAAGCTATGGTTTAGGTGTTGGGACCCGCCTGCCGAGCCGCAGCAACTAATACTGCTCTAAAACGATTATGAAGACGTGATTATGAGTCACTTGCTAGAAGTAATCGTATGTTCTTTGCATTTTCAGGCCGTAATATCTTGTAATAACATCGCAACCTCTGATAAGAACGCCCTGCTGAAGAGAAGGTTCGTATTTTAACTTTCCGTAAGTAGGGGGAATGGCCTATCCCGATGAAAGAGTCACAGAGGCTTGAGTAGAGTTACGCGCAAGTTGGAATATGGTACAGCTATATAAAAGTAAGCAATAAAATAACACTGCTGGACAGAACGATAATCTGAAATACTGGTCAGAAAGCAAACCAAATCTCGAGGTGTGTGGACAGGTGTTATCATCGAGCATCGGCGTATTTTTCTTCACGCCCCTAAAATGTGCCGTGTCGGTCGGGTGAACGTGGCTCTCTACCGAACACCTTTGCTTCATGCTAAAGTGCCTGATGAAACAACCACAATGCAAGAGGCGACGTAATAGTCAAGCTCAGTCGAGTTCCACTCAGAGCCTCTTGCAGTTCTGTACTGAGACCGTGCAGCCATTTACGCTGACTCGCCGCATTCCCTGGCTGTCTGCCACCGGCGCCAGGGTCTGAGTCAGACTAACCTGGGCGTTACTAAAAGATGCGATTCTCCCGCTGCCAGCTATCTGCAGGTTGACGGTCGTGGCATAGCTGGTTTTTAATGCTGCCTTGTTCCCCTCTGTCAGGACGTTATGCTCTTGTTTTCCAGCTTCTTGGGGTTGGACGGGAGTGTCTCTGTCAGGGCCCGGAGTGCCCCGGGAAACATAGGCACAGATTAGGCTGCTCCGGCAGGTAGGCGCCCCCATTTCGGAGTCCTCCGGGCCAGTTTCAGGACATGACGAAGAGGTGAAAAAGTTACATTCAGAATTGTCCTCTTGGTTGCTTTTGGTCAGCAGTTCATGCACATCCGGCCAGTTAAAGCTGGGCTGTTGCTTTAAACCATGGCTGCTCTTTCCAGCATGACTCCTGATCGGAGACTGAGGTCCTGGACTGACGCACATAGGGGTGCCGTTGTAGGAGCACCTCGCAGGACTCGTCGGATCGGACTCTGAATTCACTGACCATTGTCCGTTCTCTGCCCAGGACCAGTGTTCTTTTCTGCACGGGCTAGGTGGCCTGTCTGCCAAATTCATAAAGGGCAAGCTGCCACCTCTCGGCCTCCTGTGAGTCGGAGAGAAGGATGCCGAACACGGAGAGCTTTTGGAATTAGAGACCACCTCTGATGGTGTCGGTGAGGTGGGCGACTTCAGCGTCGGATTCCTTGGCTGAGGACTCGCAATGCACCACAGGTTTGTAGGAATGCCGATAGGAGGCGGCGAGGTAATCCTAGGGCTCAGGCACGGAGGGGAAAAGGAGGCTGAATTTGTCAGGGACAGCTCTAAAGACAAAGGTGTGAAAGGACTAGCAGGGCCTTGCCTGGACGTTCGAGGATTGGGGGGTTTAGTTAGTAATGGACTACTATGGACAAGTGGTGGGGAGCATATACGGGTCATCAGAGACAGCGAAGGGGAGGGTACGGGCGACTGGACGCGCGAGTTAGGCTCGGAGGACAGGAAGGGCCGTGCCACCCTGTTGTGAGACGCACCTTGAGGCAGCTCGTGAACAGACGGAGGCGATGACTTTTTGTTCGCGCCTGCCCATCTGGCAGTGTTATTGTTGTTATTGACGTTCAGATGAGGATGAGCCTGCTCGGACGGACGCGAGACAGAAGGTCCCGAGTGCAGGATCACAGGGGAAGCTGATCGGCGCACGTGATGAGGTGGAGGAGACGTCACGTTGGGCGCTGGACTAGATCGCAGGCTGTGAGAGCGGAAAGGGGAAGGGGGGCATTTCGGGAATTGGTTTCCTGTTCCTTCAGGGGCTAAATTCCTAGAGTCTGGCTGCTCGCATGAGTCCAGGGTGGAAGGTTTAGGTGAGGGAGACCTCAGTCTAGAAGCAGATGTTGGCAAAGAATTGGACCTGGCAGCGGGACAGGTGGCCTGGGTGCGGGCATTCCTTTTAGCCATGCTTTGGGAGATTGTATGACTGATACAAGAGGCGGCAAGAGATTTGGCAAGTGCAGAGGCAGCGGCAGAGGAGTCGAGCGTTTGAGAAGCCCGGGCAGGGGAGGCCGGGCGCATCCGAAGGTTGACGTTAAAGGCAGAACTGTCACTGTAAGACTGTCCGCCAACAGAAACCAGTGTTCCTGAGTCTTGTTGCTGAGTCTGTGGAAGCCTAAAATCAGAAGAGAAACAACATTTTTGGGCATTTTGAAAAGACACGGTGCTGTATACAGGAGTTTTAAAGACACGCCCTGAGCAGTACCTTTGAGAGGACGTCACGTTGGACGTGTTCAACGTAGGTAGGTTCCTTCTTCCGATAGCAGACGTGATATTGGCCGGGCTTTGATGGCTGGACTTCGGAAGATGATCTGCACTATGTTGATACGAAGAAGGCGCCGGCTGGGGGTCTGGCACCAGCACATCGTTGTTTAGTACCGCTTTGTTTTGTAAAGGTTCTGGATTTGGCACGATCTTTGAACCGAGCGGAGACGGGACCTTCCTATCGATTGGCGCATCTAAGGGCCGAGGCTGAATCTGTGACGAGCAAGGTTGCCCCAACGTGGGCACGTCTAAATTTGTTTCTTTGTCGTAGATGTTCGGTGCCGAGTCTGTCTGGCCAGAATTTTCCGACGGCTCTGAGCGAGTTTCGTCGACTGTACCCTCAACGAACTGTGTGCTTTGACAGGGTTCTGAAACCAAGCGATAGTTCTGCGTGGTTGTACCGGATCCTGCCACTGCTGAATCAGAAAACGCTTCATGATTAGAGTCAGAACGACAAAGCAACACCAGATCATCCGGTATTTCACGTTCATCTTCTCTCGCTGGCATCGGTTCACCCTTTGCTACTGGATGGCTCGTCCTGTTAGAACACAACGTTTGGGCCGTGTTCAGCTCTGGAATGATTTTGGCATGATCTCTGGGTGCTTTGGAAACAACTTGAGTTACAGATCCGGTCTCGGCAGGACGCGATAAGGACTGGCTTCCCTTATAAAGCACTTCTCGATCTGTATCTGATTCGCAGGAATTCTGGGAGACCGAATCAGATCCCAAATCTGAACGTTCCTCTGTTATTTCTGCCAACTCTGTAGAAATGGCCAGGGCTTCACTAGACGACGTTTTGGCTTTACTAGCTTCAGGTTGAGCCGCCTGCTCTTTCAGACCGATAACATTGCAGTCGTTTTCTTGGTAATACGCCAGAGTGAAGTGCTCTCGAACGACGATATGTCCAAATGTCTCAGCTGAAGAGGAAGTGACGGACTCCATGCCAACGTCTGTTAAACAAAGAAACCGAAAACATCTCGTATTAAATGAAGGACTTATTTATTCTTCATACAGAGAATAAAGGCCAACTTTAGCTACAAGTAGAAGATATACAGTGGTACGTCAGAAAGTTTTGTTGGTTCCAGAAGGCCGGTTAAACAGTTTCAATTTGTTCAATGTTTTGGAGACTTTCAATTTCCTTATAAAAAGTAAACAGGATTAATCTGTTCCCGCTCCCCAAATGACTGTTTTTTTTAACTCCCTATTTTGTATGAGATTAATGATTAAAGCACGACTGAAAGCAAAGTGACGTAATGTGCTGCCTAAAATAAATAAATACATGAAATAACAAAAAAGTTGAATAAAAACAGAAAGAAAAAATCCAAACAAATCGCTCAAAGACTCTGGTGTGTTTAGTTTTAAGGCGAATATTTCGCTTTTTCATGTTTTTCTCAGTGCTTGACAGCCTTAAGACTGTATATAAACAACACAAACAATAAAAAAGCAAACACACAATTATTAGACGTTCCATTAAATCACAGTTCATAATATCCCCGAAGAAAAAGAGTCTGAAACCGAGGGCCAGACTGGTCCACAGTTTGGGAGCACAAGCAACAAACGTGGCGAGAGGATCTCAGCAAGCTAATACTCGAATAGTCAAGTCAAGTCAAGTTTATTTCTTTTAATAACAGAGCATTGTCTCAAAGCAGCTTCAATATTATCTGATCTTAAAATGCCAATCCCAAACTGAGCAAGCCTAGGTCGACTGTGGAAAGGAAAATCCCTGAATATAGAAGGAAGAAACCTTGGGAGGAACCAAGACTCAAAAAGAGACCCGACCTCCATGGGTGGCCTAGATGTTATAAGGAGCCAGATGTGTTCTAGTTTTTGTTAAAAGCCAAGCAGCTGCATTTGGACCAACTGAGTTTTTGCTGGAGATCCTTGAATAGGACAAGAACGTAAAGCACTGCAATCGTTCGTGATGAGACAAATGCGTGTATAATTTAGTATAAAACTTAAGTTGATGGGAAAAAAAACAGGAATTATCATGCAGTTTTTGCTCATCGGAATCAAGCCCTATTAAACGACAGACACAAGGTAACATCGATGATCAACCCAAAGCATGGTTTAGGAGGGTGTGAGTTAACCCATACAGGAATGGTCCAGACCATTCCACCCAGGACCTGCTCGCTGTGAGGTAACAGCGCAGAGGTAACAAACAAGACAGAACAGGTTCTTAATATGGATGTGTGGAACCAAGAAACACAGAGCGAGAGCGAGAACCAGAGCTTCTGCCATGTTTATTTTGCTGATACATCACTCAAAATGAAAGTGAGATGAAAGGAGATGTTAGCCTCACCTGGATGTTTCTGGTTCGACTCGACCGCTGCGTGACGCAGCGCTGATTCAGACGTTGGAGACGCGTTCAGTTTACACAGCCCTTTCGTCAGTCGTGTCCTTTTCTGATGTAGCGGCACCTTCATGCTGCTCGACTTGGCCATGTACATGCGGGCCAGCATCTGAACCTTACTCAGGATCTTCTCAGAGTTCTCCACTAAGCACTGGTCCAACGAACCGTCTTCGAAAAATCCCAGACCAGTCACGTCTGTGATCCCTTCGTACAGTGGGCTGCTGCAGGACACCTTGCTGTCCGGTGAAGGTCCTGTAACTTTAATCCGACCGGGCAGTCCGTCCAGGCTGCCGTTAGAGTCTGCTGATGAAGCCTTCCCTTCAGCTTTATCAGCAGGATGAAGCGTTTTGCCAGGTTCATCTCTTTGTTCGGGGCTTTGCGTCGATTCGGTCCCGTCTTGTTCAGGTACAGGTTGTCGTGTCCTCTTGTTATTTCCGGAAAACGACTCATTCCTGTTTACCTCTCTGCTTTCTGTCCTACAGGCAGGTTTAAGGTTGTAGTGAAGACCCAAAGCCTTTCTGTCCTTTTCCTTCCAAAGCTCCATACAGGGTCTAAACTGACATGTCTGCTCACTGGTGTCAGATTGTCCCTCACTCTCTTCGTGGCTGTTGGAAGCGCTTGCAGAGCCACCCTGGGTGTAGTCAGACTGACCGGAAGCCTTTCCAGTTTGTTCACACACACTGGCCGGTCTGGCCAAAGTGTCGTTCTCGTTACAATCCGAGTGGCCGCTCTCAGAATCGCACAGGCTGACCTGGTGAATGCAGACATTAAAGCGGGACACGGACTCTTTTACCAAGCCGGCGGGGATGTCCGAGAAGCTGTTCCTTCGCGTCAACTGTCCGTCCTCCTCCACCGCCTCGGCCGCCTCGTAGTAGCTGCGGATCTTCTCTATGATCTGTCGGTCACTTTTGGTCAGCTTTTGTTCAGCCTGAGGGTCTTCTGCGCCCTCGCCTGCGCCGATAACCTGACTGTACAGGGAACCCGATACGACCGAGTCACTGATAACATGTTCCGCGCTGTTCGCTGACTCAGGCATTTCATCCTCCAACGCCCACTGCTTACACTCATCAGATACGGGTTCGCTTTGGACAGTCTCCAGTTCTGACGATTCGCTCCCATTGACGTTCTTGGATACGATCTCTCCTGCCTGAAAGTCATGTGTGGGCACGTGAGGGACCGGGGAATCGCCTTCTCCAAATTCTTTCGAATCCGCTGGTCGGTCGGGGAGAGAATGTACAGAAATGTCGTGTTCCGTCTCCGGCCACACTGGCTGCTTGTCCTCTGGGCTCTTGGGAGTCATTTCGTTCTTATCTTGATCGCTGTTTATTTGTGGAGAGCGCTTGTCCTGCGATTCGCTGAACTTGTCCTCCAGAGGCTCAGACACGGACTCGCACTGCAGACAGATCAAAATGTGTCATTTAAACAGCCATTTTATTTAATTGAAATAAATAAAGAGATGACCCAACTAAGCATGTTTACACGTACTTAACGATCCGATAACGGGGTTTAGACGATGCAGGCAACAACCAAATTTTCGAATGAAAGTATCTGGCTCAGACCTTAATCCAATCTGGGAAATCGGACCACACTTTTTACGTGGCCACTTGAATAATCCCGTAACTGCAGAATTCTTGTTATGATCCGTTTATTAATTATTAAGTCATTAAGTAATAAAATTACAAACGGGACGGTTTCCTTACCACGTCAGATGAGAGTTCGGCCATGCCTTCTCGTGCACGACTTTGGTTGATGAACTGCATGATTTCTTCGGTAATGGACAGCGTCGGGGGTGTCAGAAGAGGAGACATGTCCTCATCGTCGTCCTGACCGAGCCCCAAGTTATCCTGGCCCGGATCGACCTCTATGACCGACGACGCCAGAGTGCTGGCACTGCCAGAGGAACCCAGACTCTCGACGTGTGGGTACAGCTCACCTTCACTACCAGCCTATGAATCCACCAAATATAAACATCAGAGAACATGCCAAGCAGCACCACTCTGCACACACCTTCATTTAAATGGCGGCCAACACTAATTTGTTCCTTCTCTAGCTGTGCTCTTACCTTTAACGAGACTGCCGTCCAACCACGAGAGCATGGCACGGGAGACAAGAAGAACAAAGACCATTAGACCCAAAGAAACACGTGGGTAAATCGCGGGTAACGATTAACCAAAGTCACTCACCGCTTTGCTGAAATGCTGCTTCTATGTCTTTAGCAGGAGCTAAGGAAGTAAAATGAGTCCTTGTAACACAAAGCACTCGATTCCCCAACATTTTGTGACATTTTTATTGGAAGTCTCGGCCTGTTATGCGAGCTTACCTGACTGTCTGCGCCCTCGGCGGTACGGAAGGTTGCCCTCCAGGAGCATCGGAAGGCTTTTCCTGGCTTTCTCGGGAGTGTAAATGAATTCTGGGGGTTCTACGGAATATAAAAAGAACAATGTACAAAAGTTTGGGAGTAAAAACTATAAAATCTACTACACGTTGGAACCTCTGAATTCGAACACCTCTTTACTCAACCCGGTCAGCCATCGAACGGTCCATTATCGCCAGTTGGCGGCGATAATGCACCAATGCTGTATGCCAATCGCCAAAAAACCCAAAAGAAGAAGCAGAGTAAGATTAAAGGCATATTATTTATGTTATATATATTATTTTATTATTGTATTACTACATTATGTATATTTATATCAGTCTAGGGGTGATTTCAGACACTCCCTCAGATGACACGTGCTGAAACTGCGTCTTTATAGATTATTTATCGATTCTTATCCTCCTATTACATTCATTTGTTTTATTCATTCTTTTTGTCATTAATTACTTACAAATAAAGGAGTCAAATACAATCATTTAGGGGTCGGGAACAGATTAAGCTTGTTTACATTATTTCTTGAGGGGAAATTTGTTTCTGAATTTGAACAACGCCCCTTCTGGAACCAACTAAGATCGAATTCCGAGGTTCCACTGTATTGTGTGTGAGAGAGATTCTCTTAAAACCGAAAAAAAGAGTGAAAAACACAAACGACTGAATGTCACAGACCTGATTGTCTTCTTCCCCGGTGAAAGCCATGAGCATCGTCTAACTGAGGAGACGGGGCAGGTTTTTGGTTTGGTTCTTGCTGAAACTGGGGAGCTGAAGGTCGAAAGCAAATCAGATCAGACCTTCAACATATAGCAGATAAATGTAGAACTACAGAACTAGCTAATAATCCACTGCCTAATTTACTCAACTGTACACAACATGATTCAGCCACACCCCGTAGTCTTACTGACTACAGTCGAATCCGGTTAATGGGACCAGCCGCTTATTCGGACCAAATCCTAAAGTACCGAAACAAATTCTATTATATACGTGTAATGTTATT
>JAVSBV010057905.1:0-10681 GCA_033117975.1 Parotocinclus spilosoma
CACACACACACACACACACACACACACACACACACACACACACACACACACACACACACACACACACACATATAACAAGGACTTCCCAAGGAAATAATGGTTACTGTAGCTAATTAATACTATTCACACACTCAACCTTAGAAACCTAAAGAACAAAGGACTGGGTTTTTTTTCTTGCAGTTCTTTAAAAAAAAAAAAATCTTCTTGTGAGGACCAATAAAATGTCCCTTTAGCGTAAAATTATCATCTTTCTTTACTTGTGGTGATATTTGGTCCACACAATGACCACCTGCACCCGAATTTAAATTTAATCTGGAGTAATGGATGTAACCTTTGAAGCATATAAAGGAAAACAGTTGTGTGTTAGGATTAAAAGTCGATTCCTTTTGTATCCACAGGATTCCCATCGTTTTGGCCAGAACATCAGACAGGCCATGATGGACATCAGATCATTGTTTAACCAGAAGAAGGCATTATAAAGATTATTAGATTGTGTTCACTGATTTTTCAGGTCCAACTCACATCTCAAGCTTACACACCCACCGCTCCCAGATCACAAGGGAACATGAAATGGACAATAAATTGTAAAATATTGTACAGCCATTTACAAAGATTGTTAAAATTTGTTTTAAAACTATGCTAATTTCTCTTTAATGTAATTATGTTAATGGGTTTCTTTCATCACGGCTGCAGAAAACTGTTAGAATTGAATTGTTGTGTATAAATAATGGTTTCCATGTTTTTAAGAGAAAAAAGATTTAATTAATATGTGTATCTGCTTATATGGCCAAGCAAAAGTATCTGAAATGGCTGGAACAGTGATGAATTGCAATGGCATTAGGCTCCTGCAGTCCTGTAAAAAAAAAAGTTGCTACAGAAATGCAGTGTACATCTGTAAATATTTGTATATGTATTGCATGATGATTTACTTTTATGAGCATTTATGCAATTTAATTAAATTATTTGATGATTTTGATATTGAGTACTGAAGATCTCAATAAAGTCAGTAGGAAGCCCTTGATGTCAGTTGTTAAAACTTTCAGAACATTTGCCATTTTCCTAAATGACTCGCTATATTACTCATTATTAAACAAATTTTTTTTTTTCTCAAATTTCTCAAAAGTATCAATTTTACCCTAACGTGACTTAAAGGATAACCTCAGAGGTAAAGACTAATATGTTTTTGATGTATAATTGAATATTTATTTAGTCTTCAGACCCTTTCACATTTTTCAGATTACCTTTTTCCTTTGAAGAATTACAGAGGCCACTGTGGTCTTTGGAACTTTCAGTGCAGCAGAAATTTTTTGGTGCCTCCTCCAGATCTCCATACGAGTCCTTTCCTCCTCATTGCTTGTTTTTGCTTTAATATGCATTGTTAACTGTGAGACCTTACATAGACAGGTTTGTCCGAGTGTCCAGGTCTTTCCAAATCATGTCCATTCAGCTGAATTTACCACAGGTGGACTACAATCAAGGTGTGGAAACAAAGATGATCAAGGGAAATGGAAGCCCCCCAGAAAAACATTTCAAGTGTAGTAGCAAAGAGTCTGAATATTTATTCTGATTTGAAATTTTTGTATATGATATATAATATAACAGAATGTGGAAAAACTGAAAGGATCTGAAGACTTTCTGAATGGATAGTGTACTTTAGGCATTATTTTTAAATCACATTTACACAAATTGTGAGACCTGAATTTACTTGGCAATTATGTTTGTTACACATTTTTCATGGACAATCCTGACTACTTAAACACACAGTACTGTGCAACATCACTCCATAATACTCTTTTCCCTGATCTTCATTCGAATCTTCGTGAGCTTTAGCATGTCTGATTTTTTACCCTGTTCTCCTTCTTAAAAAGTATTTTTACTGGCTGCTACCCTTGCAAAAATACACTTTCTGATCAAGCTTATTTGGATGGTAGAAGTCAACTAAACAACCTGATTAAGATTGATGTTTCTATTGCTCAAGTGTAAGGGGAGGTAACACTGAATACTTGCCTATGAAAGCTATTTTTACTCATATGGAATGGTTTCACTGGTATTTTAATACTACAAATTCATTGTATTAATTTCACATGTACAGTAATTATGATCAAACAGTGCTAACACTGATTTGAGTGGATCAGACATTGCAGTTTTGCTGGAGTTTGAAACAACCTCATTGTTTCTGTTGGACTGAAAATAGTCGACCAGCCAAAAATGTCTAGCCTCCAACATCCTTTGAACACTAATAAACAATGTCTCTTTGTTTAACAAAATTAGAAGGCACAAGTCACAACAGCTCTGTGTTTGAGAACATTTCTAAAGCCATGGCCACAGGACAACTTCCACAGAAGTACATCACTGCAGTGTCAAAGAAAAAAAATAAAGCAAAGCTTAAAGATGCCTTTTTATAATATGACCATTCAAGTTGTTACTGCCGACTCCATCTGAGTGTTTACTTCTTACATGAAGCAGTGCTCTTTTGTGCATGCATATCAGTTGGCTGTCTGATGTTCAAATGCATGTCTGATATAGGTCACAGTAAAAAGAACAGCCTCAAAACAATATCCAATTTGGTTATAAAATCACATTTGGGTCACTTTCGCCTTCTGCATGAGCGTAGTCTAAGTGTTTCTTCACCAATTCATTTTATAAGTAATAATTGAATAAAAACCAAAGTGAAACTTACCGATAGGTAGGAAGAGTAACCTGCAAGTAGATGTGAACTTCAATTCAGAGACACCGTCTGTACGTTATTTACATTATACTGATGCAAACTCAGACTTCATTTTCAGTTCACCATTCATTATAACAGGTCAGTGTTCTGGATAACAGGAAGGGGATTACAATAACACAAATGGGAAATTGGCTCACCGTGTATATTACGATTACATTTTGTTTTCTAAAAAAGGTTTGGGATGCTCCTTTTAACACACAATTAAAAGCACAATGTTTCAAGAATTAAAAAAAGATCTGATTTATTCAGGGGTATAAAGGTGTGTCACCATTAATGAATCATTGACAGAATAATATGGTCTTCATATGAAATATAAAAACGTAACTCTATTACCGAAGAACTGAACGGCATCTATAAGAAATGGCGAATATCATACAGTATACAAACTGCATCCCCACACGCTGCCATGTCAAGTAGACGTGGCCTGCTTGAATAGGATTCCTTCGGCTCATTCAAACTCAGGGGTCACTTTATTAGATTAGTTCAGCAGAATATTATACAAAACATCAAAGTAAAAAAAAAAAAGTGTAGGCGGACTTTTACTAGCGCTCAAGCTGGCTACAGTTCGAACTGCTGTAAGCACTGAGCGTAAAGAGCAAAACAATATATTTTGCTACAATGTAGGTCGGTGGGGCCCAGTTTTTATGTAAGGGAATAGCAAGGAATCTTGCTCTTCATTTACTGTTGAAGCTGCCTTATAATTGGGGGCTTCATTCTGTAACAGAAAACTAGACCAAAAAGCAATGGATTGTTGTTTTTTTTACTGTTCGTTTTTAACTTTCTTTAATTTCTTACGTGTCCATGTAGTATCTGCCGTTATGCCATGTGGGCAGGTGGTGTGTTTCTACTAGAGCGCACTAGGTGTTCAGGCCGGCATCAGTGGATTGTGGGCTCAGATTAGGATGTAGTTCCCGGGGTGGTGGTGACGCTCTGAGTGGCCACTTGTGGGGCCACTTCGATGATGCGGGGTTTGTCAATGATGCGAGCTGTGCGACTGCCTTTCTCTACGATGCCGATGATCCAGGCCTGGTGACCCTCACCGTATTTAGGAGATTTAATCTCTGCGCAAAAACGTGCTGCTTGCTCTCTTGGTAGGCAGATTAGCAAGCCACCTGCAGGGAAGACAAGGACAGGAACACATTCAAAGCCATTTAACTATAGGAGTATTTACTGCAGTGCCATAAGAAAATATAACAAGTTATATTTACTAATGCGCGGTTTTAAGACAGCATCACCTCACTGAATATGTGGAACTGGACAAAGCTAATGCTAACTCTGCTGAGAATGCAGGGCCAGACAAGCCGGAATCTGATGCTATCTTTATTTTTAATGGGAGACATTTAAACTAATAGACAGGTAGAACAAAATTTCTCTTTATCCTGTCATTTATAATACATGGGGATAAAATTGTGTAGCAATGTTTTAAAAAACTGGAATCTGGGATACCGGCACAACAATGGAAAAATTACATACAGTACAAAGTACATCTTTTCAACAGTATTCAAATAGCTGTACTGCAGCCATTTAACACATGTAAAATGACAGAAAATAACTACTCAAGAGTGACCCATGTTGTCCTAACAAGGTCGGTTGTGTTTCTGTAGGTCCCTGGTGACTCATTTATCTAAACTTCTACATTCAAAAAAGGAGCTACTGTACTAAATCACAAAAAATGTGAATCTGTGTTTGTTTAATGTGTTTGGTTTTATATATTAGAATAAGACAATTCTAAAAACGTTCGAGTTCAGAATCCAAAAATACAAAAGTGTTTTTTTTTTGTTTTGCAACAGACAAAATCTTTGATAACGAATATAACTGAAACAAAATTGGTAACCTATAAAGAGTTATTTAGTGTCTTTGCATCACATGACTAAAAAACTGAGGACGTCTGACCTGAAGTCTCGGGACAGGAGCCGTGCATTAGACCAAACATGTTGCCGCAGGCTTTGCTGACGGCGGCCATCTTGGCAAGGACGGGTAGGTTGTGAATGACGAAGGAGACCTCGTTGCGTTGCTGCCGGGCGAGGTTCTGAGCATGACCCAAAATCCCAAAGCCCGTAATGTCGGTGGCAGCATGCGCGTTGAATGTGTGCATTAGACCGGCCGCTGGGGACCAAGATACAACAGGACAAAGATAAGCCTCAAAGAGAAGATATATGTACATGTATACTGTTTTGGGTGTGTGATATACTGACCTGTTCTGTTAAGTCTAGCCATGTTCAACATGGCTTCTTGATAAGCTAGCTCCACATCTTCTTGAGTCACTACTAACTTGATCTTGTTCCATTTTTCTGGCTAAGAGGCACAGCAAGATAAATGTATTACGATCAGTGTAAAAAGGCTCATTATGAATATCAATGTGTACACATGCTATTGGCTAATGAAGACAGTACTCAATTTTCTAATCTAGGTTTCTCATTTGTACCTAGAAAATTAACAACTTATTTGAATAGCAATACAGTGCTGATTTTTCTTGACAGCAATATTATGTACTTTACACAAAACACCACTGTAGGTCTGTCACAGCTCTACACTACTACTGTTTATGCCAACTGGAGTCAGTCTAAAATTGGTTGTCTCATAAACCTGTTTTATGGGATTTCAATATTATGTAATCATTTGAAATCGTATAGAAAATTGCACTTGAAAATGTGTTGGACTGAAAACTGAAGTAATGATACTACACACATGTCTTTTGATCTTCTAAACAAAGTTACTTACAAACAATAAATTCAGGACTGTATACATTAATTGACAAAGACTAGAGATGTTTATGGTTTCAAATCGTGAGTGTCATTGGGACTGGCACCACCATAGACCATGTTTGAATTGTAATAAATGGCTTAATCATTGTAGTCTATTACTGTTCATTGGGTATTTGTATGGAGCCTTTCCTAAAGAACACAAGAAATAGTTAAAATTGTGCCTGAGATGGGTTACCTGTCTATCACAGGGCCAGCAAGGGTTGCTTTTGCAGTGCCTGTACCTGATGAGATTAAGTGCAAGTACACCATATGACTGGTGTACGGTTCAGTATTGGAACTTAAGAAAGAAATCTCTCGCTTTAAGTTTAATTCTTCTTTTTTTGGTGGGGGTATATATAAATAAATACTAGAATTTAAGGCTTTGTTGCTGCATTTATTCCAGTTTTCTGGACCAGCCAGGCACACTATTAAAATATTTCATTTAAAAAAGTCTTTTAACTCCTGATTTTAGACATAAACAGCTTGTCATCGTGACAGCCCATCAATTCTGCAGATTCACAAGCTGTGGCAGGAGCTAGAATCATTTGCGTGTGTAAATAACTGTTAGCTCACGTTTGGAATGGCGACCACTCTAACTCGGTTGATGTGTTTAGTGTTTTCTAAGTAAGTTGCTCATATAGATGACTTTCCACCACTTATTTGTAACTGTACGCTTTAAATGACATTGTATGTGCACGTCCTATTGTAAGTAGTACTTTGTTTGTCCTCTTACTACCTGTATATTCTCTCTCACGTATAACTATATAAACTGGTTCATATTCACTCTTTTCATCTGGTGTTGTTCCGAAAACTGTATATATCATAGAGTTAATTCAACATTTAAGTTTTCATTTAAAATAAAAAAAACATGAAAGGTCACCAGAGCTGCCCAAAAATCTGCCTAAGACTGCTCATTGATCTAAAACAGCGGCTCACTGGTAAACACCAAAGACAGAATGACAGTGACCAGAGAATATACACTGCTCAAAAAATATTTCATATGGGGATATTTCATTTTGAAATTTGTTTGAGCAGTATATTTCTGCAATCACTAAGTCAACAACAACTTTTTTCTATATTTTAGACCTGTAATGCATACACTAGCGCAAAGACAATGAACAGGTAAGCTACATGGCTGAAAGTACGGAGACAGCCCTTCATGTTGCAGACTCAATGTTAACAGAGACAACACCATTACTCACTATGTCCAGCCACTGGTGAACTGCTACCGCCACCTGAGTGCCGAGAGGTTTAGTCAGGACTAGCACATCACCCGGCACTGCGTTGTCCGGCCTTTAACACACACATATCAAATCCAAATTAGGCATCACATTGGATGTATTGTTTAGAATATTCATCAGATAAAGATGCAGCCCTGTTATGCTCACATGATGAACTCGTTAGGTTGGCACACTGTTGTAGCCACGCCCCCCAACACAATCCAAGGGTTCACAACTGTCTGGCCACCAGTCACTGAAGTTCCCGCCTCTTCTGCTGCATCTTTGAAACCCTGGATGATTAGTGGCATCACCTTGTCTCGCTCCTATTCAGAAATCAGAAATGTAGTACAACCATCAATGTGCAGACAACTGTCAATATTCTTGAATGTTCCCATGGACTCACCTTTTCTGCTAATTTGTTACTAACTCCCAACAGCATCAACATGTTATCACACTCCGTCACTCCCATAGCGTACAGGTCACTAAGGACATTGGCACATGCAATTCTACCCTACAAAGGGAAAAAAAAATCACTTTCAGCCAAAATTTTTTAATTACTTCCATAGATTTGTACTAGTGGTCGACTAGTTTTTCAATGGCCAAAGCTGATATTTATATTTAGAGACCAGGGTGACTGAAGGAAATATATAATGGCCATATCATATTTCTTTTTCAACTGATAATACCAATAATAAAAGTGACAAACTCAGTTGCTGAACTTAAATTAACATTATTTTGCACACGTTACAGTAGTCCCAGTTTAGAGCAGCAAGATGTAAGGCTGGAAACAAAGTTTTAAATCTTCTCATGAATGGCCCCACCCATACTGAATGTTCTCTCTGCATTTCATTGTTTTTATATACTCGGTACTCCCAGTTTGAGCTGTAGTGCAGGAACTTTCTCCACAATTTCTGAATATTGGACTTGTGAGTGCAGGCCTTGGCCAATAAAATCTTAACAATAGCATCAATTGGATCGGATTTTCAGTCAACCACTAATTTGTACATTAGAAAGAAAGCATAAACAACATGTACTGCTCATTAGGACAGACTTTTTTTTTTTTACTGCTTGTTTCGCGGATCCGCCGACGATCATATTTGAAGAATACAAAAAAAAGTTTTTCTTTTTTGGTATTTCTCGGATCTGCCGCAGTACTAATGGTTGAAATTTTTAAAATAAAAATTATATTTTATTTATTACATATTTTTTTGTAGCTTTTTTCTGCCCTCTGGTGGAAAGCCAACGGTTTTCTTCTGTTCTTTTAATTTTTTTTTCCAGATTCCCTTTAACTTAATTGTAGGTTAAATAAATTTTATTTTTAAATTAAAAATTATTTTTATTCCTTCCTCCTTCCTTGTATTGATTCCACATAGTCTTTGAGTAATTGAAAAAGTGCTGAAAAATAAAGATTTATTTATTTTTTCCTCCTTCCTTAGTAGATTCTTAAGTAGGGCCATCCAAGGAACAAGCAAATGATAAAGTCTGGCCTTACATGGAATACTTTTTAACCGTGTTGTGCATGAAATCCAGTTTACCATCATGTATGGATCATCCACTATAGGGTAGATATAGTCTGTGGTCTGTACTAGTGAAAGGCCTCCGTGTCTCAAAGGAATTACACAGGTGTCCATACCAATGCCTGTAAAACACAAATGTCTGTTAAATTCACACTTTTGCTCACAATAGTCTCTACAGTTTTGTCTGAATAAGCACAACACTTGTGTTGTTGATGAGAGAGGGCATTGGAGAATGATCATACTGGATTGAGCTGACAGAAAGGCTGTGGTAGCTCAGATAACCCTCTTTACAACTGAGGTGAGCAGAACAGTGTCACAAAAGGCACAACACAACAATGAGGCAAATGGGCTACAACAGGTTCCAATTCTGTCAGCCTAAAACAAAGAGCTGAGCACTCAATTACTGTGAAGAACTTGAATACTAAAGAAAGACATGGCTGTAAACTAAATAACACTGTATCACTGCTCTTTACTACAAGAGTATTGCACTATTAAGTGCACTGTGTTTAAAACAGACTTGCATTTGGAATTAACGTTAGTGAAAGAAGTCTGCGTTTGCGGAGCTGTAGTGTGGTGTGGGCTATCTATAACCGGCACAGAATATGATTACTCTACTCTGCCCCATCCAGTCAGCAACATGGAAGCAACCGGGAGAGAACTAAAACACTGAGCATCTTGTAGCAAAGAAAACTTACTGTCAATGTCAATGAGTGGCAATTTGAGAAAATACCCTGGGACAAAAAAGTCAGTCAGATATAAACACTGTGGAAAAGGTTTCAACAGTAACCGGACCAATCACTTGAAGCATAATAAATAAAACAGAATAAATGCCTGTTTACCTACATGGAAAATAAAGCACAGAAATAGTGCTTAGAAATGCTTTAGAAATATGGAATGTAACGAAACTGCAAAACTATGCAGAGGGCATATGATGTAAATTAACAAACGGAGAGTGAAACAAGAGGAAAGTAATTACGCCCAAGCTGTGATTACGTGTTGATGTCCTGTTTGATTAGACTATAATTAAGCACACTTTTTCTTATATGAAGCAACTCAAAAGAAACAATGCAGCAATAATAAAAAACACTAGCCACAGACTACAACCACTGTAGAAACTCAAGGGTTAAATAACACTGAAGCATAAAATGAAATGATATGGATGTGGTATGTTAAAGAAGAATAGTATTTGAATAATATCAGTGCATGATGATATTCAGTTTACAATTGATTACTGACCCAAGCCTATATCTGCCACCAAACCCGAACCACTGCTGCCATGTATGAGGTTCAGTTTGTAACAGCACCACATGATCGTCATTATGCTGGACTGCGATTTACATTTACGGCATTTACATTTACTCATTATACAATCTTACAATCCAAGCAATTGTGGGTTAAGGGCTTCCTTCTGGTCCAAAGGCCAGTACCTTAACCGCTAGGCTACCATGGTCCCAATTTGAACCTAGGCTCTCAGCAATTGCTGTTTACAGCAGTTTCCGCCAATTAACACGCAATTCTTCTGGACGTAGGAGGAAACCTCACTCAAGCACGGGGAGAACATGCAAACTCCACACAGGTACAATCCAGGGTCGGGATCTCAGAAGGAGTGCTAACTATGAAACTCATGCCTTATTTTAGAATAAACTCATTCTTTTCATTCAATCAATTATTTTCATACCTGCTCAATCCAATTTAGGATCACAGGGAGCCAATCAGGACAACAGAACACACAGAGGACACTCACACAGTCGTAGGGAGAACATGCAAACTCTAAAAAGGCAGAGTCAGGTTCAGAAATCAAACTGGGTTCTCTGGAGCTCTGAGGTGACAGAACTAACCCCCATACCACAGTGCTGCCTAATAACATTTTGAAAACAGCTCTTTCTGTGGCACATTATGTGTAGCTTATCATTAACAATGAGTATCACTATGTCCAATTAGTGTTACCCTCAAAAGATCCTCTATACTGTTGGCAAACAGAAAAATCCAGCATGTGTTTTATAAAAAAAAATTTTAGTCACTGCAAATCAATTTTTGTGATACAGTCACTAATCTATCATGCTAGAAAATGATATATGTAGGCTTACTTACCCAGTCTGGGCATAACTGCACCGAGGAACTGCTCATCCTCCTGGTAATGGTTCTCCTGTAACGACTCCAGCAGTTTCTGTAACACATCCTGAGGAACTTTACAGCCTGTGCCTTTGAGCTCTGTGAAGCGTGTTAGTCTGAAGTTCTTGTCCAGCTCGTAACTCTCAGGGTTAAAAGCCTCTCGTACTGACATGGTGGAGATATTCCTGGAGCCCACACCAGTCAACACAACTGTTTAGAGAGAGAGAAAAAGACAGAACCTTGAATTCATTTGCAGTGCACTAAGTGCATATTTACTAAAATGAATTACACTGGTTAACAGCCAAAATGTTTCGGGCATCAAACCAGTTGTTCTTAACTAATTTTGGGGTGCTGAGATTG
>JAVSBV010057916.1:0-10680 GCA_033117975.1 Parotocinclus spilosoma
GCGCCCCTTTTTCTACCTTTTATTTTTCATACGTTACAGAGCCTTTCGCTCTTTTTCCCCGTTTCGGTTTTGTTATCTTTATTTCCCCATTCTTATTATATGGCGTGGGGATATATTTATTCCTGAATTCTGAGTCCGATCAAAAACACCACCACTGATCGTAACAATAACAATCTCTTAGTTTTTTAGCTAAATGTATTAGATAATATTCATTTACCCCATCATTATCACACTAAGCACACTATTACTTCAGATACTCCAGCTGCATTTATTAATAACCTTCCATACCTTACTTTTAATCTACTTACAGATCCCGATCATCTTGAGGTTGCAACCACCCGATTAGAATGTGTATTTCGCTCAACCCTGGATATAGTTGCTCCTGCTAGAGTCAATCTTATTCGGGGGGGAAAAAGCTAGCACCTTGGTAAAATGACCATACCCGACCATGCTTTAAAGCAAAAAGCTCGTAGTGTAGAACGCAAGTGACGACGTAGTAAATTGGAGGTATTTAAGATTGCATGGAGGGATAGCATGGCAGAGTACAAACAATCCCTTACTAAAGCTAAATCTGTGAATTTGTCCTTAATCATATAGAAAAATTAAAATAATCCTAGATTTTTATTTAATACAGTTTCCAAATTAACAAAAACATCACAGAAACCGATTTCAGCATGATTTTAACAGTAATGTCTTAATGACTTTCTTTAAAAATAAGATAGAAAACTAGGCAAAAGACTCAATGCTCTTCAAATCACCCATCTATTCAGCAACCTTCCAGATGCAGCACTAGTGTAGATTTCAGTTTAATTACCTCTAAATTAGGACTAGAAACTTTTTAACCCGATCACTAATACTGAATTGTCCTCACTGACCAATCCCTACATATTTACTCAATTAATTAATACCTAGTATCATAGAACCATTACTTGTTATCGTAAACTTATCCCTTACCTGTGGTTATGTGCCACAATCCTTTGAATGCACCATAAAACCCCTGATTAAAAAAAGCCAATCTTGACCCTTGTGTTCTGTCTAATTATAGACCAATCTCAACTCTACCTTTCCTCTCCAAAATGTTAGAAAAAGCTGTTTATCAGCAGTACCCTATCTGGTACCAGTTTGTTTTTGTAAATAATTAACGCTCTAAGCTCTAAAAAGTAAAGTACGGTCCCTCAGGGGTCTGTGCTTGGCCCACTGTTATTCTTCCTGTACATGCTACTTTTAGGCTCAATTATTTGTAAGCATGATATTAGTTTTCACTGCTATGCAGATGATACATATCTGCCGAAACCAAATCCAAATGGCCTTACAATCAGTAAAATAGAGAATTGTGTTAAGGAAGTACAACATTGGATGTTGTTTAATTTCCTTAACTCAGATAAAACTGAGGTTTTATTATTCGGACCCAAGGTTGCGAAAGAACGGCTGGCTGCATCTATTCTAAACCTGAACGGCTGTTCGGTAATACCAAGTCCAACTTTAAAAAACTTGGATGTTACATTTGATTTAGATCTCTCCCTTGACGGGCACATTAGCAACATCACAAGAATTGCTTTCTTTCAATTGCGTAACATAGCTAAACTTATAAATATCCTTTCCTTTTAAGATGCTGAGAAATTAGTTCATGCATTTATAACCTCGAGACTGGGTTACTGTAATGCTTAACTCGCAGGATGTTGTATTAAATCTCTAAATAAGTCGTCTCTACACTGGTTACCAGTTAAATTTCGCATTGATTATAAAAAAAATTTCTTGTAACGTATATAGCTCTACATGGTCCGGCCCCACATTATCTAAGTGAACTGTTAGAATTTTACAATCCAGCTCTTCTACTTCGCTTACAGGGTGCAGGACTTCTTTCAGTTCCTAAAATTAAAAAAGTAACAGTACGGGGAAAAGCTCTCTCATATGGGGAAAAGCTTTCTCCCCAGCTATGGAACAAACTTCCTACTTTAGTTAGAAATTCAGACACTCTCCAAATTTTTAAGTCTAGGCTAAAAACACTTCATGCTGCACATGGCATCAGTAATGGATAATAGACTCTCTGCTCCTAACCCATCAATAACTACATTTTCTCTTTTCTCTCAGAGCTGATGTTTCGGTACCAGTTTCAGCACCACACACTTAGAAGTTCTTCCAGCTCTCAGCATCACTCTTGTCAGCATTACAGGTCTTGTCTACTGGTTGGACATTAGGAGACGATGTGCCTCCAAGGACCTCCCACTAAGGACTCATTTTATAATCTATAATAATTATAAATGTATTTATTTGATAATTTAGTTTATTTATTTTCTTACTAAATTAATTTGTATTATTAATTTGTTATTTAAATTATTTACCTATATTTGATTAGTTGATTAGTTGGATTAGTTGAAGATGAGGACTTTGTTCTTATGATGGAAACAATAGATAGGAAGCTGACTGTTCGAAAGAAAACTAAAATAAGCAATCTGGTACACAAATAGTATGAAGATGAAGTACAAAAATGTAAAAAAAAGATTGGCTGCTGTCCGAAAGGTATCTGTTGGCATTGACTTTGTGGACAAAAACAGGGCTCATTGCGTCATTCCTGGCTATAACTTCATGCTACTTTTGTGTTGAACAAAATAAACCAGAACACATATTGGGGTTATAAATTCATTAATCTTGAAATCTTGAAGGGAAAGGATATTTTAAAGTTTAGCAATGTTACGCAATTGAAAGAAAGCAATTCTTGTGATGTTGTTCTGAGATCTGAATCAAGTCCGGCTCTTGAAAAAGTAGCCCACCCACACACTGCACAGTCAATCAAAGCCTGTGTGGCTAAATGTATGCAAGAATGGGGCAATTTTTAAATTTTAAATAATATATGTGTTATATATATATATATACACACATACATACATACATACATACATACATACATACACACACACACACCACACACACACACACACACATGCATACATATACAGTGGTGTGAAAAAGTGTTTACTCCCTGAGTGTTTCGAAACTTCAAACCAATTTAAATACTTGTCAAAGACAACACAAGTAAACACAAAATGAAATTTGTAAATGAAGGTGTTTATTATTAAGGAAAAAAAAATCCAAACCTACATGGTGTGAAAAAGTAATTGCCCCCATAAACCTAATAACTGGTTGGGTCACCCTTAGCAGCCACATCTGCAACCAAGCGTTTGCGATAACTTGCAATGAGTCATTTACAGTTGCCCACTCATCTTTGAAGAATTGTTCTAATTCAGTTAAAAAATTAGAGGATTTTCGAGCATGAACGGCCTTTTTAAGGTCATACCTGAGCATATCAATAGGATTCAGGTTAGGACTTTGACTACGCCACTTCAAAGTCTTTATTTTGTTTTTCTTCAGCCATTTAGAGGTGGACTTTCTGGTGTGTTTTGGATCATTGTTCTGCAGCAGAGCCCAAGTTCGTTTCAGCTTGAGATCACAGACATTTTTATTCAGGATCTTTTGGTAGACAGCAGAATTCATAGTTCCATTTGTCACAGCAAGTCTTCCAGGTCCTGACGCAGCAAAACAGCCCCAGACCATCACACTACTACCACCATATTTAACTGTTCGTATAATGTTCTTTTTCTGAAATGCAGTGTTTCTTTTATGCCAGATATAATGGGGCACGCACCTTCCAAAGAGTTCAACTTTTGTCTCTTCGGTCCACATAATGTTTTCCCGAAAGGCTTTGGGATCATCAAGATGTGTTTTGGAAAAACTGAGACGAGTTTTGATGTTATTTTTGCTTAGCAGTGGTTTTCTTCTTGGGCCATTTTTGCCCAGTCTCTTTCTGATGGTGGAGGCATGATCTCACCTTTACTGAGGCAAGTGAGGCCTGCAGTTCTTTGGATGTTGTAGTGGGGTCTTTTGCGACCTCTTGGATGAGTCGTCGCTGCGTCTTGCAATAATTTTGGGCAGCCAGCCACTCATGGGAAGCTTCGCCACTGTTCCATGTCGTTACCATTTGTGGATAATGGCTCTCACTGTGTTTCGCTGGAATCCCAAAGCTTTGGAAATGGCTTTATAAACCTTTGCAGGCTGATAAATCTCAGTTACTTTCTTTCTCAATTGTTCCTGAATTTCTTAGGATCTCAGCATGATGTGTAGCTTTTAAGGATATTTTGGTGGACTTTGGTTCACTTTGTCAGGCAGGTCCTATTTATTTGATGTCTTGATTGAGAACAGGTGTGGCAATAATCAGGCCTGGGGCTGAGGACTCGGGTGTAAATGTACTCAGGTGTGATAAACCACAGGTATAGTATGTTTTTACAAAGAGGGCAATCACTTTTTCACACAGGGCCATGTATGTTTGGAATTGTTTTCTCCCTTAATAATAAACACCCTTATTTACAAATTGCATTTTGTGTTTACTTGTATTGTCTTCGACTACTATTTAAGTTGGTTTGATGTTCCGAAACACTTAAGTGTGACAAACATGCAAAAAAACAGGAAATGAGGAAGGGGGCAAACACTTTTTCACTCCACTGTACATATCAGGCCCAAGGCGCATAGATGTAGTCTGGGTAATTTAGTGTCAGTGTCTTGGTGTACTAAAGAACTTTGTGAACTTACTCTTGGTGTATGTGCAGGTTCTGGCAGAAGTGTGTTCCTGGGATCTTCCTCCTCTTCCTGAGCGCTATAAGAAAGCCTGTAAGAGTTTAGATATGGGTAAGTGTCTTCAGCGCATTGCATCAGCATTACCTTCCACTTTCTCATTACCTTCTCATTTTTCATTTTATACACTTAATAAGCTTCTGGTCACTTTATTGGGTACATGCACTCAATGCATTTAGCCATGTAGACATGGTCAAATGACTAACTAAAGTGCATACTAATAATCAGAATGGGGAAGAAAGGTGGTTTAAATGATTGTGACCATGGCATGGTTGTTGGTGCTAGACAGGCTGGTCTGGGAATTTTAGAGACTGGGATTTTCCTATTGCCATCTCTAGAATTTACATGGACCAGACTGAAAAAGTCTGTAACTAATAAATCTGTAATTAATAAAGTGGCTGCTCAATGTACATTATATGGGAAACCTAATTTATAAATAATATGTTTTTTTGAACAAAATCTTTTTTCTTTGTTTAACAGTTCGGTTTATTTTTATAGACTAATTGATTGAGTCTTTAATGATTTTTGTCACATTTAAGCAAGCTGAGACTAGACTCAATGGAAAGAAAAAAGTACTTGATATGTGTAATGAAGAAACTTTGAGATGAACCAGGCTGAATTGGGAAACGCATCCAGCTCTGGTTGAGGCTGGACAACAGGATTACATTTGAAATAGTTATTGTTCAATCAAAAACATCATATTATAGCTGTCGAGTGAAATTCTGCAATTTCAGTTTGGTTTCTATATGTTTGATTATATATGTTGTGAAAAATAGGTGTTATATATATGTATATAATAGAGATGGACAATTTGACAACACTTACTTACATGTACAGCATTTAGCAGATCCTCTTATTTTTAGTGACCTACTGTTACTGTTTTACTGATACATGGTTACAAGGCACAGGAGAAGTAATTCAATGTTACAGACCTTTTTTCATGGGCTCAGTAGTGGCAGCTTGGCAGTCCCAGGACGAGGATCTTCACTCTCCCAGCATGAATAACACAAGACTTATTTTAGTCACCATTTTTGGTCTTATCAAATGCGACACACCAGTGGTTCCTGCGTTAAGACATGCGGCTTTATCATGAAAAGTGAAAAACGTGCTGTGACTACCAGTAGTTATTTATTTATTTGACAGTGTCACAACACTGTTCACTGTGGCAAGTGGAAATTCCATTTTAAATGTAAATAAATTAATTCATGATTCAAAACTAAACTGAAATGTTTAATATTTAACAAAAGTAATTCAAGCACTGTTTTTGGGTATTGTATTAATCATTCCTTATTGTCGGTATCAGTTTTATCGTATTTTAATTTTATGTTGGCTGCCCTAATTCAGATGTTATAACTCTTACCATCCTCACTGTAGGGTTGTGTGTTTATGTATAGTCTACAATAATATTTTGCTATTTTAACAGTGTGAGCTGGCATGCTTCTGAAGTCCAAGACAATCTCAAACCAGTCAATGTACCAACACAAAAACACACTCGGGGAAACCTTAGCAGAATCATTCTGCAAGAAAATATGCCTTATGGAAAGAGATAATGGCAAGACATAACAAATGCTGTCACCAATTGCATTGAGCAAACATACAGTGCCAGTTCAGGCAGTTGAAAGTGATTGGTTCAAACAGCTTTGGAATACTTTAGACCCAAGACACTGCCAAAGTATCATCAACAAAATGTCCTTAATTTACAGTCTAGAATCGAATGATTTAGATAGGCGTATTTTTTCTGATATGATTGTATTGTGTGTTTCAGAAGAGAATAGGCGGGTGTTGCGGTTGTGTGAGGTGCAGGACGGCTCTCCCTCTGTGAGGGTATGTGGTCTCAGTCTGACTCCAACCTGCCTGGTACCTCTTCTGCGTGCCCTCAAACGTCAGAGCAGCCTGACAGAGCTCCGGCTCTCCGCCAACCGTTTCAGTGATGATCTGCTTCCTGAGCTGGTCTCTGCAGCAGCCACTATGCCTTGTCTACGACTCCTTGATATCTCAGCCAATCAGATCACTGGGGAAGGTTTTAAGAAGGCGGCGAGTAGCCTAGAGGGAACTCAACCTGCTTTTCCGGTACTTGATATTTTAAAATGAGTGTGAGACCCTTAAATGCTTAATTGTTTTCATCTTTTGATTCATCCTCTTTGACAAGAAGGATATCTGGTATTTTTCCCTTTTAAATTAATTTATTCGCCTTTATTCAGAGAGAACAATTAATACAGTGTTACAATCCAAGCAATTGTGGTTTAAGAGCCTTGCTCAGGGGCCTTGCTCAGGGGCCCAAATGTGGTAGCTTGGCAGAAGTGGGATTTGAACCCTGTACCTTCTGGTCCATAGTCCTTTATCTTAAACACCATTTTCCTGCAGCTTCTCTGAAGGATAATTTTTATATTTATGCCAGTATGATTGCCAGTATGCCAGTATGATTAAGTGTTTATGGTGAAATATGCTGTCATACAGTAATGAGCTTATAAGGAAGTGTCCAAAATGGGTTACCAACCATACCAATTATGTTTCCTACAGACTAATAATTATTTTTTCATTAATGTGCTGTTTATTTATATTTGTATTAAATGTCATGATCCCAGTCTCTATTTATAACTGTGCCATTTGGACCATTAGCCATTACCAATATCTTATCTATTTATATATTTCTAGTTCTTACTAAATTGTTTTGTATTATTTTGAGCCCATAGTGTCAACAAAAAGTACCTTGGGTTTTCAGTCAAAATTTTTCAGTTCACAAATTTAGCTGGACATATTGTTGTTATATGGTTGTCATTTCGATGGTTTACTGGGAAGAGGGTAACCTAATTGGGGATTGTTTCTGGGTGGAGCTTTGTACCCAGGCTGTAGACTGGTACTGGACCTTACTATTATTACTGCCCTTTAGCTATTGATATGTATACTGTATTATATTGCTTCGCTAGCACACAAACACACGTTAACCAAAAAATCCTAATGCTCACTATCTGACGCGCGCACACACACACAAACACACACACACACACACACACACACACACACACACACACACACACACACATATACATACATATATATATATATATATATATATATATATATATATATATATACATCAACTGAATATGGCCACGTGGTTGAGTTCTGTTACCATCATAAATCATGAACATAATATGCATATTAACCATATGCTGATTACAGCCCTCTTTTGCCAAATGTGAAATCCCAATGTTGTCAAAAGTTGGGGCAGCTCACAGCTTCACTGTCCCCGATCTCGATCCCTGTGTGGAGTTTACTTCTCTTCTCTGCGTGTGCATTGGTTTACTCCGGGTGCTATGGTTTTCTCCCACAGTACAAAGACATGCATTAGGTTAACTGATTTAAATCGACCCAATCTAAGTAGTTGTGACTAGTTGTACTGTAAACCGTGTCTGTCGTAAATAGCAATTAATGCTGAAAGTGACATTAAATAAACAAACCAGCATAAAGGTTAAGGTTGCTTTTCTTGTTGTTGTTTTTTTTGTGACTTATGGAAAAATGGTTGCTTGCCACTTTGTTCCTCCCTTACCATATACTGTTATTAAAAAGTTATTGCGTCATGGGTGTCTGGCAAGTGCTGCATATCTAACCAGGTTTAAACTGTTTTCCTCTTCTTTTTTTTTTGGTCACATTTCCTGCCAGTGTCTAGAAGAGTTGAATGTGAGCATGAATCCGCTTGGAGATGGCTGGTCTCAGGCTCTGGCCTCTTGGCTCTCGGTTTGTCCTCTGCTTGCTACGTTGTCTCTCCAGGGGTGCTGTCTTACAGCCCGCTTCCTGCAGCAACACCGTCTTCTGTTGGCCAGCGCTCTAACAGGTACAACTTAAAATGATGTACCTATTCATATACAGGCACCAATCATTTTATTAGGAAATGCCTCCTTGTTTCTACTCTCATTGTCTCATTATCAGTTTCACTTACCTTATACAAGTTACTTGTAGTTCTCTAATTACAGATTATTGTCCATCTTTTTTACTTTTTGTCCATTTACTTTGTTATTTAATGATAAAGACTCCCACAGATAAGGTACTATTTGGGTGGGGGTTCATTCTCAGACACAGCAGTGCTGCTGGAGTTTTGAAACACTTTGGTGTCATAGGTGGCCTGAAAATAGTCAACCATTCAAAAATGTCCAGTCACCAGCATCATGTATAAAGTATCTTGTGATCACTGATGAAGGATTTTAGGATTACTGTCACAAACTGTACAATAGCACATGAGGCACTGTCTCTGCAGTGCTGAGAATAATCCACCTCACAAGTAGTACCTGATCCCTTGTCATCCGTGGTACGGCCATTAGGAAACAGATTAAATGGACTAACAAAGTTTGTAGAGTAGTGGTTCCTGAAGAGGGATGCAGAGGTGTTGCTGGAGAGTCAATGCAAATGAATGCAGTCACATAGTAAAGATTTTGGATTCATTTCACTTGTGATAATTGCACTGCAAAGGAATGAGGGGGCTCAAATGTAAAAGCAAACAAGGGAGTAATAAATAAAAAAACGTGATCGGTGTATGTATAGGACATGCAGTCCTCCTGTGTTATGCTTGGAAAGGGTGATGTTTTGCAGAAAGGTCCTGTCTGACTGTTATCTGCTGACTGGGCATGGCATTGTCTCTCTCAATGCTTGGTCTCCTTCATCACATCTCACCTTGTGCTGAAACTTCCCATGCACAACAGTGGAATTTTATTAATACCTATGTAGTAATAACTATGCAAGTTTTCATATCAGTATATGTTCCACACAGGTACAGGACACCTGCGGTCAGTGTGTCTGTCCCAGAATGCACTGGGCTCCACAGGCTTTGAGCTGGTGCTGAAGACTCTTCCACTGCAGCACCTTACCCATCTGGAACTTAATGCAGTGTGTAAAGGGCCATCAGATCAGCCTGCTCTGGACCTACTCACACAACTTCTAACTCAGGTACACACACCATCAACACTAATGCCTCAGGTCATACAGTAATGCAGTGGTTTCTGGGTAAATGTATTTAAACGTGTTTGAGTACTGCCATTTTTGGGAACTTAGCTTTTTCTTAGCAAATGTACATGATTACATTGTAAAGCCATTTTAGTGCAGAGAAGAAACTAAGAAAATATGGTAAATGCAAAGAATGATGTTATACAGTAAAAATGGATGGCTGGATCATAGATCATCAGAGAAGGAACTTTATTACAGTGAAGGGGGGAAACAATAATAAGTAATAATAAATTATGATTTTTTTTTTTTTTTTCAAAGCTTTAACATTGTATTGCAAAACTAAGGTATTTAACTGGCATCCAGTTGGTTGTCAATCTGTGGGTCTGTTTATTAGACCAGAAGATATTTCTGATCGTTGCATTGCTGTTGGAAACAGTAGAAGCTGACAACCAAATTTACTTGGTTAAGGTGCAACTTTCATCTTGCATGAGCTGCAACAAAAATTTGATCCTTTTTTTTTTTTTTTTTTTTTTTTTTTTTTTTTTTTTTTTTTTTTTTTTTTTTTTTGTTTTTTTTTTTTTTTTTTTTTCTTTTTTTTTTTTTTTTTTTTTTTGGGCTTTAACTTTGGTGATGATGTGTGTTTTTTTTCTCTGCTTCCTTCCTTTGCATTAAAATGTGTGACTTGTTAACTACTTGTGGCCGCCCACCACAAAATAGGAGTGTCAGACTTGTTCAGGCTTCCTACAGTCCTTCCACTTGCATTCTTTTGGTGGCGTTTTTTTTTTTTTGCATTGGGCCTCAATTGTCACGAATTAAAATGCCTTGTTTTTATTAAACATTAAGAAGTCATCAGACTGCTACTGTTAACATTGTCTTATAGTGTTGCATGGACCGCATTTGTTTTCTTGTGAAGGAAATAATCATTTATGGGCTCAGAAAGCAAGGATTCGGAAAGTGTAAGATGTTGGATAAATGTGTCTGTTAAATTACTTTGATGTAAACTGCAGTATTGTAGGATGGATTAGTGACTTAAACTAGAAAATAAAAGGGGTTTAATTTATATAATGGGACACTGGAATGTGTGGAATGGACTACAACGTTGTTATGTGTTTCAGT
>JAVSBV010057927.1:0-23985 GCA_033117975.1 Parotocinclus spilosoma
AACTTTTCGGATTTCCTGACCTTTGATAAAAGCATAAATTCTCCCGGGGATCCCAAAAATCCTCCCATAAATCGCTGTTCGTCTTTGTATCTGCTAGGTGGCGACTTATGGCTTATTTTTCTCACGTTCTTTGGTCCGATTAAGCGGAATTTTGGTCCAAAGAAGCGAATAACATTACATGTATATAATAGGATTTATTTCGGTACTTTAGAATTTCGTACAAATAAGTGGCTGTTTCCATTAACCGGTGGTCCAATTAACCGGAATCTACTGTATTTCTATTTATGCATTTGAAAATTTTGACAGGATCTCAATCTTGGACCTTAACATTCCAGTATATTAACTGGATTCGCCTCAACAATCAAGAGACATGAACATAGTGTCAGGGTTCCTTTCGCCCCGGAGCGTTTGCCCGTCACGCTCACGCTCGCCCCCTGGTGCTTTGGCGCCTTTTGTGCTCTTTTAAATCTTACTCTGGGTGGCTGCCCTCTCGTAATAAGACACGCCCCGGCTAGAGTGGCCATCCGGCTGCGCGTTTGAATTATACGTGCCCCGGCATAGCTTTCCCGCGCTACATGCGCATTCGAGCTCACCCTCTGGCGTTCAGACTACCTCCGTGCCTCGTCACTTGGGAGACGTCCCAAATCGTGCTCTCTTGCCCCATTGGCGCTTCGGCGACCAGTTTGCGTATTGCTCCCAGCCTGGACGCAGCACAAGCAGCCCGCCATTTCATCCTTTTGGTTTTTTCGTGTTCAGGAGCCTTTCCCCTTCGCTCCTAATCCCCTTTTATTTCTTCTATATTATTTCCCCATTATTATTATACGTCGCCGGATTCCGTCTATGCTGCATCCTTGGGTCCTACTAAAAACCACCACATCTTGTAACACATAGCTTTGATTTACATTCTCTCTAAATAAATAAATTGATTTTTACCCAGTATAAGGAAGGGAGAGGACGCTACAGTCATGGCAAATGGCATTCCGCAGAGCAGCACTAAGCCAAAGCTGGAGACCACAGCCAAACCTGCAGAGAACACGCCTAATAAGGCCACCCACACTTTGTTCCTCACGCAGTCCAACCTGAAGGATGCAACACACAGACACACACACACACACACACACACACACACAAAACACACACGCACACACACTGACATGTGGGATCAAAGACAATAAGGACCATTCGGACTCTTATCAGAAACAAGTCCAAAAGCAAAGCTCAGTCATGGTATTCTGTCAGTCAGTGCCCTTGGTGAAGGCCTTTTACATGTCTGTGATGCAGCATGAAGTACATTGAGATTTTAGAGCGTCATAAGCTGTCTTACTTTTTTCCAGATACGTACAAGCATTTTTCAACTAGACAATGCACAACCAGGGCAGCATGGTAGATCGGTGGGTAGCACCGCTGCCTCACAACAAGAAGGACCTAGGTTCAATCCCATGGTGGAGTGGCCTGGGTCCTTTCTTTGTGGAGTCTGCATGTCTGCGTGGGTTTACTCCAGGTACTCCGGTTTCCTCCCACAGTCCAAAGACCTGCGTGTTAGGTTGATTGGTATGTCTAAAAGTGGCCTATAGTGTGTGACTTTGTGCATAACTCTGTGTGTGTGTAGGTGTGTCTGCCCTACGATGGATTGGCGCCTTGTCTAGGGATGTTCCTGCCCTTGTGCCCAGAGTTGCCGGGTGGGCACTGGCTGGCCTGCGACCATGAATGAATAAACAATGCAGAAATACATGCACACATAATAAATGCATGGCTGATGAAGAAGAGGGTATGGACACTGGACTGGTCCGCCTGCAGTCCTGACCTGTGCCCAAATAAAGACTGTGTGGAGAATTTTAAAACAAAAAATGCAACAACAAAGACCCTGTAATCTCGCACATCTTAAGGATATGGAATAAAGAATGGGACACCAAATCATTAGTAAATACTTTGCCAATCAACTTGATTTGGAATGTGTTGCAGGCCTAAAAGGTAAGAATTGATATTTAATACCAAATGGAATTAAGTTAACCAGACTTAACATGAAATATATCGGGTTCATAATGTCTATGAAATAAAAGACAAAGTGAATGTAAGACACACTGTGTGTGTGTTTTATTTTCAGTTTGCGCTTTCCACAATGTCTCCATTCTCTTTAACTTTGGATCTAAAATGTGCCTGAATGTCACTTAATAACAGTGTCAGACTTTATTAATCCCAAACCAAGCCTCATGACTGTGACTGTATTGTTCCGCTGTTCTGCAAAGTGCTCAATCTTACCTTAAACACGATACCACTGAGATGGTAATGGACAGGAAATATGTTACACCGAAAAATGGGATCACCATCTCCGGGTTCTTCTTGAATTCCTCCTCTCTGGATATTGAAGTGAAATATGACAGCGAGAGCTATTGCAACACAAGGAGTCGAGGAATCAGTTTTCTTGCCTCATCCCATTAAGATCCCATTAACAGATGATATAAAGACCTACAAATGGTTTGAGAAATGTTATTTTCCTGTTTTTTACTAGAGCTGTCAAGCAACTAATATATTTCATTTTGAACAATTTTATTTTTGAAACATGAAACATAAGCCTTTTTTTCTTTTGTAAAAAGTAACAGTAACAATAACAGTCTCATGCGCGAACAATATAGACTTTAGCTCTTAATGCTTTCATTACCTTTTCACCAACATTTTTTTAACCATTTTATTTTTTTCATTGCATCTTAGATGGAAAGCTGAAAAGTTACCAGAGCGATTAGTGTTTTAAACACTAAAAAAATGGTCACTTAAATACTTTTAATAATGCAAGCTGTTACCTTGTTTCTCAGGCAAGTGGTTAAACCCCAACATCTTTAGTGTTTGGGGGTCTGCCTCACAGTAATGAGCAAAGTTTAAAATTCTTTCCTACTCAAACCAGTTCTGGTAACTTTAGGGTAACTGTGCTTTATTTGGTATGTGGAATGTAGGGAATAGTGATTAGGGAAACATTTTGGACACAGCCCATAACTGCGGGTGCCTCTCAAGCTCAAGAGGCATGAAATATTATAAAATGGTATTCAAACAATTATAAAATAATGCTGTATTGGTACATTATTACCGCATTTGATAACCCTATCTTATTGCAATGCTACATTTATCGTCAAATTAACTTTAAATTAGCTATTACAAAGCATTCATATAATGTACAGAACTGACTTTCCCCCTTTTTTCCTCCTCTCAGATTTACATCCATGAAAATATGTTGCTTTAGATAACATCAATAGGAGCAAACGAAGACTCCGAAATTAATTTATAAATCCCAGAATTGTACAATAAACCATATGTAATTATTAGATGGCTGGAATGCATTAAAGAAGCTAATTAATTAGAATAATTCATTATATAAACCACATTTTGGCCATGGCCAGACCTTTAGTAAATTAAATACATAACATGTTTAGGCACATGTATTTCTCCATCTATCTTCCTTGTTGCCTTTACTGTTGATTATGATCTTAAATCATAAGTTAAATCATACTTTTTTAAAAAGCAGACCATTTTTAAACATTTTTTGTAGTTTTTGGAATGTGGCATTTTCTCTGCAAGATTTTTGCAGCTTATTTATATTCACCATAAGAATAATGGGAACTTAATGGGATCTTAAACTTTTTTGGACGGTTAGTACTTCTATAAGTTTAAGAATACCCTGATATAATGTTATATTATCACAACTGAAATTGTTCTTCCCATACTCCTTTGTTTCACATCGTACAACTGTAATCATTTACATTTACAGCATTTAGCAGACGCCCTTATCCAAAGCGACTTAAAACTAATATAGTCTTACAATTCAAGCAATGTTGGGTTAAGGGCCTTGCTCAAGGACCCAACTGTGGCAGCCGAGGTGGGATTTGAACCCTGGACCTTCTGGTCCAGAGTCCAGTACCTTAACCGCTAGGCTACCACAGTCCCAAATCCTAGGGGCAGTATCAAAAAAGGAATCTCATACTTCCCCTGTCTTGCTAAGCAAACAGAGTTCTATGGCATTTTTTATGTTCTTCACATTTGGTTTATTTCTTTTTTACAATGGACCATTGGCTCACAGCAGCTCTACCACTAGTTAAGTCCTACAGCCCAAACAGTGGTGTATCAGTGTGTGAATCATCAGGTGTACATAAGATCTATTTTGGATGTACAATTAGAATTATGAATAAATCAATTGTAATCAATTGTTTTGTGTTTCTCTCAAGGTTTCATGATGTCTATGTACATTTTGCCACTGTTACCTTAGGCTTGCTAATTACAAGCTTCGGGCATGGGGACATTACGTGGCATTGCTTGGTTCTACTTTAAAAATCACTGTATAAAATACTTTCTATTTATTCTGCAGATAATCGAATGTAATTACAAACACATCTTACCATTTCAGGATTTGTTTCGTCAGAGAAGGTTTCCAGAAATGCCAGCAGCCATTGGTCAGTTTCATTGGCGATGTCATCTCTTAGGAAATAGTAAAGCCTGACAGCTTCTGCACGTTCCACTACCTGACTGTCAGCTTTCAGGGTCACCCCTCCAAGCTCAGTTCCCCAAAATGTTCCATTGTTAAAAGGGTAGGTGATTGTGGCGTTTTGGATTTGGATCGCATCGTAGTTCACAAAGTCTAAAATGACATTTGTGACGCACCGGTTGGCCGTTTTTGCACACAGGCTCTGAAAGGACAACGACTGATCATTTCCCGTTGTGATATTCTTTATTTTTGAGTCCAAGTCAATGATTTCCTGGAATGCCGAGACCGTTAAGATGTTTGTCTTGTTGGTGATGATGATGGACGCGTATGTGCCCTCACCGTGGAGCCGTAAACGGGAGAAATCGTTGGAAGGTGGGAAGTTGTCTTTCACAAACCTTCTCTCGGCTTTGGCAGGCCCATCTTTTGGAGTGAACTGCTCCTCGATATCGTTCACCTCCCTCTCATGGAGAAAATAGAATCCACCACCGCAGCCAGTTGCTATGACGACTGGGATGAGTAAAAACCACCACGGATATTTTCCCACCACAAACCCGAGTTTACTGAATAGCACAGACAGAGGTTTTTCTACACAGTTTGTGTTGCATCTTGCCATGTTGCTACATCTGCCAGTGTGCACTCTCTGTTTGTCTTCTTTGGGGTGGTCTGTATTGGTGTTAATCAGCTATAAACCTGTTAACTGTTAGCTGATTCTAGGGTTAAACATTAACCAAACTGCAGCATCCGTATGAAGGGGACAGACAGGCGTGAATAAATAATGGCCTTTATAGAGCTTCACTATCTGTGTGAGACGATTTAGGAGGAAGGAAAATCGATATTTAATGTTTAGCCATCTCATTCCCATTAAGGGAGATTATAAATTATCCACTGCATTTAAATGACCTTCATGATAAATGCTTTCATACAGTTTTTTGTTTTTATTTTAACCCAGCATTTCCTGATCGTTCCTGATCGTTGGCCAGAAGGTATGGCTGATACCTAAATTCCTGCATCACTATAGCTCAAGCGTACAGATGGATTTTTATTTCATACCCACAATGTAAATTAACCTTGGAAGTCACAGGAGCTAAAATCCGTTGATAAACTTTGTGTTCTTCAAAAATTCTACAGTTGTGTTACCTTCGCCCCGGAGCGTTCGGCCGTCCTCACCGGTCGCCATTACAGAGCTATCAGTGAGGCGGCTTAAATCCAGTGTCCAATTTGCGACCTGGTTCCAAACAGCGGCTTCACCTGCTATTTAGGTGTGGGTTTTAGCGCTGTTCGGGGCCAGGTCGTCTACATTCGGTCGCTCACTTCTGCCCGACCACCGGCGGCACTTCCGCGCACCGTTAGGGATAGTGGGTATTGCCCGAGGGCGTACGGGGTGAACCCCCGAGGTTATTTAGTATTTTTAGGGGCACTTTGAGAGTCTCCCGTCCTGTACTCGTGCAATCCTCATGCTCCTCCGTCATCGGCACCCATTGAGCCTTACTCCAGCCGGCTGCACGTCCTGAATGGGACGCGCCCCGGATTGGTTTCTTTGCGCCACACGTGCCCCCTGGCGCTTCGGCGCCTTTATCCTTTGTGTTCAGGAGCCTTTCCCCTTCGATCTTAATCCCCTTTTGGTTTTTCTATATTATTTTCCTATTATTATTATACGTCATGGGATTTCGTCTATCCCGCATCCTTGGGTCCTACTAAAAACACTACATCTCATAACAAGTTGTTCTTCAAAGTTTGAAATATTCTCTAAAAAACAGCTTCAACACACGGATGTTGGTGGGTTTCCTTAAACAAACTGCCTACTCAGCATTTATATTGGATTAAAGTCAGTACTTTGATCTGGCCATTTTAAAACATTAACTTTGTTCTTCAAGCATTTTTTGGTAGAATTACTTCCGCACTTAGGGTCATTGTTTTGCTGCATGACCCACATTGTCTTGAGATTCAGATTATGACCAGATGTCCTGATATTTTCCTTTAGACTTTGCTGGTATAGTTTAGAATTCATTGTGTCACCAATGAAGGGACACCACCCTGATCCAAATAGACCAAACCAGGCCTTAATGCAGCTACATTTTACTGGAATATAGTGTCTTTCTTTAAAGATCTCTAAAGATTTTCTGAGGTGTTCAGAAATGTCCTTTGTTTTTAACATGATACATATGCATGTATGTGACTGCGGTAGCCTAGTGGTTAAGGTACTGGACTCTGGACCTGATGGTTCAGGGTTTAAGTTCCACTTCTACCAAGCTGTCACAGTTGGGTCTTTAAGCAAGACCATTAACCCTAGATTGTTTGAATTGTAAGACTGTATGAGATGTAAGTTGCTCTGGATGAGGGTGTCTGCTAAATGTAAACGTATGTTCTGTTAGGTCACAAATACACGAGGTCACCCATTTGTACCTGATTCTAATTTTACATATCAATCAACTTCTCAATTAAGAAGCTTTGCCACATGCACATACATGTTATATATGTACCATTTTGGTCTATGACTATTATTGAGCACCAGAATGGAGACAAATGATGGGGTGATTTTGAACATGGCATGGTTGTTAGGGCTAGACGGGCTGGTCTGAGTTCTTCAAAAATTGCTAATCTACTGGGATTTTCACACACAGTGTCATCTCTAGGGATTACAGAGAATGGTTAATGTCAGAGGTCAGAGCAGAATGACCAGGTTCAAGCTGATAGAAAGACAAAAGTAACTCAAATACCCACTTGTTACTATTAAGGTATTAATAAGTGAAACTCTGAATATCTTGATGCAGATGAGCTACAGCAGTAGAAGATCACATTGGATAACACTCCTACCGGCTAAAAATGGGCAACTGAGGCTACAGTTTGCCCACCACAATTGAACAATAAAATATTGGGAAAATGCTGCCTGGTCTGAAAGCATGGATCATCATGGATCTCAAGGATATTATGTACTGTGACATTTTGTAAAACTGTAAAAATGTAAAACTCTAAATTGTTTGACAGTTTTAATGTGAACTACTATGAGTTCTACTATGATTTTTTGATGGTTTCACAGTCAAATTTCATAGTCCAACTGTAAACTTGGTTGACTATGAACTGACCATAAATTATTTCACAGTTCTACTGTGGATTTTGATGGAATTTGGCCACTTTGTGGTTCTACTGTCAAATTTCACAGTACATTTTTTCCTGGGATAACTGGGATATAATGCTGTGGTATATGTTTTCTTGGCAGCCTTTATAACGACCGAACATCATTTAAATGAGTATTGTTGCTGAACATGTCCATTCACAGTGTGCATTTTCTTTGTACCACATCGAAAAGCTCAAACTGGTTTCTTGAACATGACTGTGAGGTCATTGTACTCAAACAGCCTTCACAGTTACCTGATCTAAATCCAGTAAAGCACATTTGGGATATAGTGGAACAGGTGATTAGACATCATGGTTGTTTATTCGAGGACAAATTTGTTGTCACGAAGGAATGAGCTAAGGTGTGCAAGATAGGGACAAATCCTTTACTAACCCCCTTTTCTGTTCTTTATAGGTGAAAAGTCCTTTATATTATATGCAGAATGTAGCGAATAGTGATTAGGGTACCATTTAAGCACTGCTGCCTCAAATAATCAGGCAACAAAACGTGATTAACAGCAATAAAACGTAAATACATGTATTGTAAATAATGTAAACATTACTTTAAGGGCAGCCCTACATGTAAAAGGAAATGTAAATATAATGCACCGATAATTAGTTTAGTATGGTCATTTTGAATTGCTAATAGCTCTACCATGATGATAAGAAGTTTTGAGTATGGGTGTGATGAAAAGATGAAAAATGTTTCATTTTTTGTGTGCAGCAAACGGGAAGAAAAAGCTCAGTCGCTGTGTCATCTGTGGATTTTTATTACATGAATAAACAAATATAACAGAGCAAAATTATTCAAAATGTGACGCATGTACTCATGTCAGGCGTAATACAGAGGAAAAGGGAACATGCATTTAAGATCATAAACCAGCATAATTTAAATGAAGATAAAGCTTTACAGTTACCTGGAAGAGTCTTGCAATGTATGTGCAATAAAAATAATTATTCATTACACAAAGTGTATAATAAAACATGAACCTACCTGCAGTAGATGTCAAAAAAGATGAACAGATTAAGGAAGTGGCATCTGGGGTTTTTTTACACCAGGAAGAATGTTGGATTTATTAAGTTCATGAGTAACGAGTTACAGTGGTGGTTGAAAGTTTGAAAGCCCTGTCAAATTTTAATGTTTCTGCATAAGTCCTAAAAGTAGATAAAAGAACTCAAATTGAAGAGTTAAGATAAAATATCATGTCTGGTCTGGATCTATTCAGGAAAATCATCCAATATTACATATACACATCAATGACGACAAACGTTATGACGTATTTGTATTGTGCTTCCCTTGTGCAGCAAGAACTGTAACTACTGTACATGTTTCTGATAAACAGTCCTACTCATCAGCCTGGAATAATTTTAGCCCATTCCTATGTACAGAAGAGCTTTAACACTCTGATCTTCATGGGTTTCTATTCGTATAAGGTAAGGACTCTGACATGATCTACACTCTTCTTTAACCATTTTTGGTAAAATGACTACTGAGCTTAAGGTCTAGTCTTGCTGCATTGTATTGTAATTCAGTTCACAGACAGATTTCCTGGTACTCCCCTTTAAAATTTGTTGATTTAAATCAGAATTGATTAATTCTTGTAAATTTACAGAGACAAGTTGTACTGGTCCAGGTATAGCAAAACAGGAAAAACCATGATGCTACCACCATGTTTCACATTTTTCCATTTCTCAAGGTGTTGGAATACAGTGTTCTTTCTTTCTCCAGAAAGAAACTTCTCATATAAACCAATAAGATCTATCTTTCCTGGCTCAATCCCGACCCTGGGTTCCTTATGTGTGGAGTCTGCATGTCCTCGTCATGCCTGTGCCAGTTTTCTCTGGGTACTCTGGTTTTCTCCCACATTGATTACATTTACATTTACATCATTTAGCAGAGTGACTTAGACAAGTGCCGTGTATTCTTCCTAGACCGACCTTTATATTAGTACAAATAAGCAATAGCCTAAGAGCACAATCCAACAAAAAACAGTTTGTATCTGATGTAGAATAAATCAGCAAACACACATTTTGACATTTTCAGTCTTTATTTAAGTGCTGACGGAAGAGGTGAGTTTTTAGTGGAAGTTAATTCCTGTGTACCAGGATGGAGAAAAGTCTTGATGATGGTCTTCCTTTGAAGGATCTTACTTGAATGATCTAGTTGGTCTGGTTGAGCCAAGCTTAAGGCCAATTGGTGTTTTCAAAGTGCACTTATGTTTGTATGAGTAAAAGTACACTATGATGTGTTGGTGTTCTCTCTAGGGTTGTTTGTGGGCTGCCTTGTGCACTGTGATGCCACATAGGCACTGGCTCTCCTGAGAACCTGACTTGAAACAGATAAGAATACGAATAAATGAATAGAGTGATCTTTATTGGTCGACCAAGTGGTCTTTAAATGGCTGTTTTTGTACACAAGTTGTTTGACTGTGGACTGATGGTGTCCAAATTCTTTAGAGTTCATTCTGTAACCCTTTCCAGACTGATGAACTTTACAAAATCTTTTTCTGAAGTCCTCCGAAATCTCTTTTATTTATGCCATGATCCATTCCTCCAAATGTGTGTTGTGAAGATCAGACCCTGTCGATCCCCATTCTTAAAGTACATGATGTCCAGTCACACCTGATTACCTGACAACACCTAATTTATTAATTTCACCTTTAAAATAACAGCAAATAATTAGGTATCACATCCTTGTGTATGTGATTTGTATATATTGGATTAATTTGAGAAATTGTTTTAGAATATTGTAACTTTGAAGGAGCACTTTGTGAGTTAGTAAGTGCAGAGAAGTTACTTCACTCGCACAACCTTATCAAATTCCTTTCATAGAATAATTTCATCTTATAATAAACTCTAGACGGCACTCCAAATGAGCACACGTAACACTGTAAAGTAATTAATAATTATAATAATAATAATAGGGCAGCATGGTGGCTTGGTGGGTAGCACGACTGCCTCGCAGCAAGAAGGTCCTGGGTTCAATCCCAGGGTGGAGTGGGTACTGTGGTTTCCTCCCATAGTCCAAAAACATGCGTGCTAGGTTAATTGGTATCTCTAAAAAAGTGTTTTTAGTGTGCATGACTCTGTGTGTGTATGACTGAGCCTTAAAAAAATGAAGAAAAAGAGCAGATAGCAGGGGGACAACATCCCTAAATACCCGGGCATCAAAAGAACTGCATTAAACAACGTTTGTTTTTTTTAGAAGCAGTGTGCAGTTTGAGTAAATCAGTAAGATAGTGGAAGCCAGGCCATGCAATGCTTTAAAAATACAACTGCTAACCAGTGAAGGTAACCAGAGGTTCTTGCGGCTCGGCATCGCTCTACTGGTCTCCAATAAACATTAAACAATGCTAAAACGTACACATGAAACAAAACAATCCAAAGTCAAAGCTAAGGATGTTAACGTATGTTGCGTACTCAACCTGTCTCAGTAAGGCTTGAGTTAACATTTGCTTACCTTTTTGTACAGGTGGTGGATAGGATACTCAAACATGATCTTTATTGGGTTTTTTTCAGTGCATTTTATGACACAATTTGCACTTAATTTGGTTCTCTGACATTACAGAATAAATGACTTCTTCTTTTTCTTCTAATAGGCAGAGCCATATCCACGTAAACCCAGCCTGTCATGCTGTGTCTCATCTTTACCTGTATGTGTATGCTTGTGTCCAGGTATGGGTCCATTTATCAACTTTTCACATTATGTTTCATAGTATAATTTAATTGGTAATATATTTTGATAATATGTAATACAATCATGTAATGTCACAGTTTCAGTTTTTATAATGTTTTGTTTAAAATGTTTTCTTTTTAATTTAGTTTCGTATGTGGTGTGTGTCATTCTCAGTCTCCAGATCCAGAAATCCCATAGAAAATCCTTGGTGAGATTTAAAGAAAGCAGCTGCAGCACAGAGGCCATATAGCCTCAGTGAGTTGGACGCTTTTGGATGAGAACAATGGGCAAAGATTCCACGAGAGAGGGCTCGGGAGCTCGTCAGCACTTACCTTAATCACTAATTGTAGGTTATGAAGGCAAAAGGATACATCGGCAAATAGTGAATTTGTATAATATGTCATATGGGCTTTTGCAAAGAGAACAAGGTGTCTTTCATTTAAACTCAGTATAAATCTTAACATAGGTTTGTTTATTGTACTGCAAGTATACAATACTATCTTTGTATATTTAGACTTGCATCCATCTATTATCTTCCGCCTAATCCACATGGGGTCACGGGGCAGCCGGTAACTCGCACACAAACACACACACACACACCACACACACACACGCACACACACACACACACACACACACACACACACAGTCAGGCATTCAGTCACACACTAAGAACCACTTTAGAGACACCAATTAATCTAACAGGCATGTCTTTAGACTTTTTTTAGACTGTGGAAGGAAACAGGAGTACCTGGAGTAAGCCCATGCAGACACGGGGAGGACATGCAGACTCCACACAGAAAGGACCCAGGCCGCTCCACCCTGGGGTTGAACCCGGGACCTTCTTGTTGTGAGGCAAGCGGTGCTACCCACCGAGCCACCGTGCTGCCCATTGACATGTTTAGTTATAAGCAATTTAGGAACAGTAATTTAGATTTTTTTAATCCACAGTATTTTGCATGTTGTGATTCAGCGTGTCTAAAAAAAAGTTTGTTTTTTTCCTGTTTATGCTGTCCTGGAAGAAAATGTATTTTCTATGATTTCTGCAGGTGATTTGTGTAGTTGTAGTACAAACCATTATGTAGCATCAGTATTATGGATGTGTACCTGTTACCCTCGATTTAGAAATGTTTGAATTAGAAGTGTTTTTAAATAAATGTTTTTACTTTTTTTTACTTTAAGTACATTTAGTAGTGTGTACTTTTATACTTCTACTTGATTAAACTATATAAGCAATACTTTCACTTTGTAAATGATGAATTGGACTTTTACCTAAGTAAAGAACGTGTGTACTTCTGTCATCTCTGCTCAGCAGTCATGTTTTAAAGTCAGA
Organism: Parotocinclus spilosoma; assembly: GCA_033117975.1. Lineage (NCBI taxonomy): Eukaryota > Metazoa > Chordata > Actinopteri > Siluriformes > Loricariidae > Parotocinclus > Parotocinclus spilosoma. The sequence goes on from JAVSBV010057927.1 coordinate 12,592, forward strand.
TGAAACTCCAAGACAAGCACACATAGACAAAATTGTTGTGTCCACTAACTTTTGTCCATACAGTGCCCTAATGTACACCCAAAAAATATAGCCCAACATATGTATTAGTACAGAGTGTGCCCCCAGCCCCAAGGACTGATTTGTAGGAAGCAGAAGCTGTAAATGTGTTATATTAAGAGTATCTCGGTTATTCCATACAATCCATTCTTCCGTCACTGTTTTTCTAAAAATAATGAATTGTCTTATAATAATAAATAATATATTTTACTTTGTATTATGAATGTGCATTAAACAAGTGTGTGATGTTAAAATAGCAGAACTCAGTAATTAGAGTAGGTGTCCACAAACTCTTGTCTATGTAATTTTTTTTACACATTTCCTTGTTCTGTCTATGGGAGCTTCAGTAATTTACTGTAGCTTTGACCCTGTAGGCTAATAAAATGTACATACAAGCTTCCTGAATTAATTAGCACAATAAATGCTTTCACTTCAAAGATGATGCAAGGAAAGTCAAGACAAAATTCCCCCAAGAAGACACCGCTTAATGCTGTTTAATTTATTCGACCAACAAGCTCCAGCGCTGCACGAACACAATCTTCTGTGTTGCCTAATATTTGCCCTGTATAAATCTGTTTATCCTAGTTTAGTATAATTAGATTTCTTACTGCTTATTCCAGTTTGTCAGGCAGCTTATTTCCAGAAAATCACTTCACTTCCATGTGGTTTCAAAAAACAGAGCAGTCACTTTGAATTAGAGTCGCATGACTAACTTGCCTCACCATGCTTCAAATGCACAGTGTAGTCTGTTTAGCCAAAAACCAACAGCATCTAAAACAGTATTTAACTAAAACACAGCAGTTTGTACACATGGAAATTGGTCTAATATTAAATGGTAGTTCAGCTGTGACCAACTTGTTTTGAAAAGTTCTTTGGCATTATGAATAGTGCTAACTCATTCTGTGATGTTGTCTGGAATAGTGTTTTAAAAGTCTTTGCATACTATGCCAGTATTTTTGTTCATTATTGGTACTTCTTCATTGCCTTACTACCAATACAAATATAGGCCAAATATGGATGCATTTAGACATATAATAGTACGTTTTTGTATCCTGGTTCAACACCTGTCTGGTTAAATGACTCGTCTCGAGCATGGGGAGCACAAAGACATGGACACCTACCCCTGGAAGAAATTAGGCAATGTGTCAAACATGCACTGTGACCAGAAACTGCACAGCCACAACCTATACTTACTGATATCAGGGACCAATGTAGATTTTGGGTGTAATAAAACTATACATCTGGACTTTTGCTGATATGACAACCTGGTGGATTTCGCGTGCCGGTAACCCATAATGCAACCCCATAACAGACCTATCCTAGCGAGAAGATCCCAATGCAATGCCTTTTTGTTTTGATCCCTTGCTGACTTGAGGTCTGTTGGTACGTTCTGTTGGAATAACTTTTTTAAATAATAAAATATCTTAAATTGTCAAAGTCTAATTCCAAATAAATAAAAATTCAATTGCTTTAAAAGCTCTACTATTACTAAGTAATTATTTTCTACTACTCTACTACTATTATTTTTTTTTTATGTGTTATGTTATAAGCATTTAAAATATAGGTTAAGGGTCTCATGGTGCCACAGTTATTGAGGTACTGAACTATGAACCAGAAGGTTTAGGATTGAAGCCCTAGAACTGCCAAGTTGCCAGTGATGGATCATTGGAGGAATGCACCCCAATTGCTTATAGGATTATACCAGTTGGATAGCATAGTTAAATGTTGCTGGTTCCCACTAAAATCATGGTGGTAAGATTCCAATTTTATCCTGGATTGCTGAGCAGAACTATTAACCTTGCAACTGAAGAAATTCACAACATTTCCCAATATGCCCCTGCATCTTTCCTAAAGCATGTACGGCTAATGCTTTCAGTCAGACACAGATTAATACTTAATAGGATTAATATTATAGCAAATATGTAAAAGAAAGTCAGCTATGCTGCAGGCAAGATAATAACTTCTAACCATATAACCTGCCAAATGTACACATTAGTCATAATTTACTTGAAAAAAAAGTCAAATAAAAAGAATAATGCAATTAATCAAAATGTGTTAATTAAGATTTTAGGTTAATCTTCATTTCTTATTAAAGGTACTTTGTAGAGTAACACCCAGAATAGTGTTAAATCACTTAATCTCTTTAGTGTTTAACAAGGTTATTTTTATGCACAGGTGTGTCCCTATGACTGACTGACAATCTGTGCCCCTCTAAATTCTGTCCCCAACAAGTAATCTATTCTTGTTTCATGGCATTTAGCACACACCCTTATCCTGAGCAACTTACTACTGATACATTGTTATTATACAAGGAATTGTGACTTTGCTCATGGACCCAACAGTGGGAGCTTGGCAAAGGTGGGATTTGAACCCTGGTCCTTCTGGTCAATAGTAGAGTTTCTAAACAACTAGGCTAAAAGAGCAGAATTATGATACGTTTATGTTGCTTAATGCAGAAGTTGGGCAACAACAAACCATGACTTGTCTAGAGATTAACTTGTATATGGATCTAACCTTGTGTGTGTAGCTAAGATGCTTAAACTTCTGTTTACTTAGAAAGACAGAATACAGTACTTGGTATGTGTGCCTGCTAAATTGTCAAATTTATTTGATTTGTTCAGAGACATCAAATTATATATACACTGCTCACAAAAATGAGGGGATATTTCATTATGGGATATTACATTTTGATCTTGATGGGTGCTTGATCTGAGGTTTAAGAATATATTGTTTGCTTAGCATTTTCTGAAGTTTGGAACTACGCCACCCCGCCCCATCAAGCACACCACCGCAATACTGATGAGCATTTCTTAGCAGGTGTGCTAATGTTTTATTGCTTTGGCATTGAGGTACTCCTTTTACCTCCCAGGAGATTCAGAATGTTCATCTGAATTATTCATGGAATTAAATGAATAATAGTGATATAGTCTGCAATATAAACATGATGTTTTTATGTTGGAATAACCTGAATCCAAGAGACTTGGTAATGCATGTTTTTTTGTTGTTTTTTTTAATACTCTTTTTTATTACTGAAGCACGGCATCCCCTGTGATCCCTTCCCAAACTGAGCCCTGGGTATGACTGTGTGCACTAAGAGAATATATGATTAGTGTAACACTGAATTTTTTATTGATCTTCCTTCCCTATGGTTCCATGCTGCGATATATCTTTAACAACCTTGGCTTGAATGAACACCTTTAGGCTGTTTAAAATTAATTAAGCATAGTACTGTGTCAGATTATTTTCAGAATTATCACAGTGTCCTGTTTTCATATGACGACACCATTCCATTAATTATGCAGCTGCTTTGCCGTTGAGAATTAGAATTCGATAAACATGTCACTTCCTTCAGAAATACATGTATACAACATCAAAAGTTACAAGCACACATTAACAATCACACAAACTGTGGAGCCAAAATCTAAACACACAGGATGGATTATAAACATGAACATTTGTACATCGCTGGCTGCACACAATCAAGAGAGAATGAGTCTGCTTGAAGAAACACTGCTTCCCCAGAAAACAGGCAATACAATATTGCCTTTAAAACACTTTAAACCTTCAAGCATATCCAGCATGGTGCTACTGGTACAAAGTCACAGCAGTCAAATGACATTGACAATGGCACTTCCAGGTATGTGCAGATCAAGCCAGCACAGTGCTTGTAGTGTTAAGCAAAGTTTGTGGTTCTGTCCTAAAAGCGTCTGTGTGGAAACTCAGACTGTAACATCCTTCCTGTTTTGGAAGTACCTACTGTAAAGGTAAATGTTTTATGTAAATCTATTGCTAATAAATGTGACAATAAATTACATAAAACATGCAAACACTGTGCCTACTTAAGAATCTACTGAGAAGAGGAAAAAAAATTTAATAAATCTTTATTTTTCAGCACTTTTCTTGAGGACAATGTGGAATCAATACAAGGAACAAGGAAAAAATACAAATAATTTTTTATTTAAAAATAAAATGTAATTATTCTACAATTAAATTAAAGTGTATCTGGAAAAAAACATTATGTACAGAACAATACCGGAGGGCAGAAAAAGCTCAAAAATAATATATATATATATATATATATTAATAATATATAATATATATTCTTTTTTTTTAAACCTTTAGTACTGTGGCGGATCCGCAAAATACCAAAAAATATATATATTTTTTGTATTCTTCAAATATGATTGTCGGCAGATCCGCGAAAACAAGCAATAAAAAAAGTCTGGCCTAATCTATACTTACTGAGTTTGCTAAGCACTTTTCCTGACAGCGGTTATTATAGATCCTATGTGATGTTTACCATAAAATCTGATAACAAAATAGACTTTGTTACAAGATCCAGGATATCAGTGTTTATTCAGAATGCTGTCTGGATATCTTAATTACCTGTTATGCTTATAACTTACATACAGCCTAATACAAAACATGTTCTTAATAAGAATATTTAGGAATTCTCAGGCAACAAATATGTTTTAATAGTGAATAAAGGAGCCAACTCCATATTAATGGCCAAAATAACTGAGTGTCTGTATATATTTGACAATGTGCAGTACTGTGGAAAACTGTTAGGCCACCTTTAGATTTGTTGTTTTGTAATAACAATTATATATAAAGCATATTGTTGACGATTTGACCCAAAAACGTCAAACTTGGAATCATGACTGTGCATGTCTCAGCCTTTTATTCCGGATCCTCTCCCGGGAAAAGTGATTTCTTGGCTGTTACTCTCCCAAAAAGACCTTTCCTGATAAAGCTTCTTCAGACTGTATAAGGGTCAACTTGTTATCCTGATGAAACTGCCAGATTCTTCCCAAATGTAAGAGGTCACACTAAATATACTGCTCTCAAAAATTAGGGGATACCCCAAAATGTTATATCCCATAATGAAATATCCCTTAATTTTGTGAGAAGTGTACTTGTCACTGTAGCCTATTTGTTTATTTGTAGTTGTTTTAAATACTGCATGCAAATTTCCTGTATTTTCTAATTGAATCCTAATATAGAGACACAAAATTATAACAATACTATTACAGTGGAACCACGTAATTTAAGCTCTTCTTTATTAGACTTTTCAGACTTCTCATTATCTGTTCGTAAAGTTTTCATCACAAAATTCGAACAAAAGTTGTGAGTTTGATCATTAGTAAAACCTCTCTGCATATGATCCAGCCAAGTGCGACTATGTTCAAATACCATTGCTAAAACAATTCCAAATCTCATCTAATAGTGGCCTGAGACTTATGCACAGTATGATAGTTGCATAAACAGAAAGTTAATTTGCTTACAAACTAAAAAAAAGTCATACACACTGTACACCCTTTGGCAAACCGTAATGGGATGTGTTTCATGCAGAGACCATCCGTTTTTTTTATCAAATTGAATAAACAGAACAAAACCTAATGAAAAGGAAATAAAAAATAAAAAGGCTTTGCCGTAAATGTTGCATATTGTTGTTATTTTTGTGCTGCATATTTTCTCACATCCTTTAACATACTGGAATTCATGCTGACATCTGCTCTTGTACTTGGCCATTAAAAGATCCCTATTCTGAATCTACATCTCTTTTCAGCGCCCAGACTGACGGCTGCACTGCTGTAGGCGATGAAGTCTATTGGTAGAACAGATGGTCAGATGAGATCATGGCAGAGACGGTCTCCCAGCGCTCAGCTCCATGTTGTGTTGCCCGAGGATGCTCATGTGGCTGGCTTCTGTCTGTCCGTATACAAATATAAATTCTCTGAATGCACACTCAAGCCGATACACACTCATGTCTGTTACATGAGAGGGTTGGAAGATGGCCTGGAGTTAGATCGGTTTGTCTAATGGAGAATTGTTATCTCGATCTATACCTACGGTGTGAGTACTGTGCACTACATTGGTACAGATTGAGATAACGATTCTCTTGTATTCTGTCTCTTGCATAGTCTGTATGTAACACCCCCCTCTCCAACCCCAACCCACCCCCTTACTGTGCTTGCCTGGCCTAAAACCTCTGTATCTAACTCTACTTATTTTTCATTTTCATCTCCCTTTTTGAATGATGAATGCACCTGCCTTTGCACAGATATGATATTTACAGTAAGTGTATTTCCTGCAAAAGGAGTTGCATTCATTGAAACACGGTAATTTAGGCTGGGGGTGCCGAACATTTGCATATGCTTGTTTGCAACAAAAAAAAAGGCAACAATTAAATGCAGATGAACATGTGGTTATTGTTCTTCATTGCCATGGCAAGTCCAATTTTTCAAAACCTCTATTGGAGATGAAAACATATGACAGACAAGATTTGTTCAAATTAATCTTGATGGATAAAATGAACAGATGAAGAAGTTAAGAGAAGACGATAGGAGATTAAATATATTATACTATATATTATAGGGATTATACTGGTTAAAAATCGTATTTCAGAATGTGGTTTCTGTTAGATGTGTATTTATGTGAATTATCGTAAACCAAGCTGTCGTACTCAGAAGATCGGCTGTAAAGGGATGTGATACAAAACTACAAAACATAATTTACCCACAATATGATGATCATTCTCAACACGCATTTTATATTGAAATATATTTTTGATCATTATGTTGATTTTTAGCAGTTTTACATGCACACACAGATCTAAATAAGAAAGATCTATATGGGTCTCAGAATACAAGTTCATTTTGGGCATAAAACTGCAGAAGTTCTCTGAGAGCCCTTAAGAAATGTAATGTCTCTCTGAATGTGTGTTTTGTCCTCATTACAGCTGTTCAGTCTCTTCTCCAGAGTTTAGACCTCCTGAAACTGCTGCTATTCCTATCCTGCACTCTTGCAAGAATGTGCTTTTCCATAGTCTAGGCCATTAAAGATAGCATTATATATATATATATATATATATATATTATAATAGGTATACATATATATAAGTCAATGCCAATGTAATGTAATCACAAATCCCAAATCACACTTGTCTTTGGATGTTGGGAAGGAAAAGAACATGTAGCCTACACACAGAAAGGACCCAGGCCCCTTTACCCACTGAGCCACCTGGACAGATGTTATATACAAGTCAATGCGAATTTAGAGTGAACAATTAACCTAACATGCATGTCTTTGGACTATGGGAGGAAACAGGAGGACCCGGAGTAAACCGATGCAGACATGGGAAGGACATGCTGACTCGGCACAAAAAGGACCCAGATCGCTCTGCCCTGGGATTGAATCCGTGACCTTCTTGCTGTGAGTCAGCGGTGCTACCCACCGAGCCACCCAGGCTAAGGTTGTGTGTGTGTGTGTGTGTGTGTGTGTGTGTGTGTGTGTGTGTGTGTGTGTGTGTGTGTGTGTGTGTGTGTGTGTGTGCATAGAGAGAGGGAGGTGTAATGTTAAAACCTGTAAAAGATTACCAGTCAGTAAAAGATTAGAGAAAAAGGAGAAGTTTAGGAGAAGTTTATTAGGATAAACAATTGAAGGGGAGGCTCTAATGTCCTTATAAGGCCAAAACATCCATGTCTTATCAGAGCGCATAGAACTTATATTTGACTCCATTTATTTCATTCATTGCTTCACATTTCCCATTAGCATGCAGAGGAGCACTGCTGCTGTATGGGATTAGGATGTAATGCACACCTTCATGTGAGATCCATTGGAAATGAGAGTGTAATCCATTTTCAGCACTTTATTATTTGAGCTGTTGATTATGTAAATACACCTGGGCTGACTTCTATGTGCATCAGCACTCCTCTGCAGCAGAAAATTGGTATCAACATTGACCTGCTGCAGTTCTACCACAGCTTCACTTAGGTGGGATAATAAGGAACTAAAGTGACACTAATGCAAGGCAAGGCTAAATATGTCCTTTGGTGTGAGAAAAGCTTTAGGTTGATGCTTTTCCATTCTTATTTTTTTACAGCGCTAGGTAGTTAATGCTCCATTGTAAAAAGCGCTGTATAAATACATTTTGATTGATTCATTCATTCATTCATTCCTTACACCTCATGATGTTATCCTCGGCTCAAAAATGACCTCTTTTAAAGTAGACAATATCAGAAAATAAAAATTCTGTAAATACACACGCATAAAATGTAGTAGGATGAGCATTATAATCATCGCCTCTGGATCCAGTGTGGTTTGATATGGTCTCCAGATTGCTTTCCTATTCCTATTGCTCAGACTATTGGACTATAAAGTGGTAACTAAACCACTTACCAAGTGCCATATGCTAAGTGCAATAAATAATAGATTAATACATGTAAAAAGTAAAACGATTTGTATTGATATTCTTTTACACGTACAGTGTGCACTACTATGACTTTGCTGCTGTGATCTGTACATTTCTCAACTGTGGGACTTAAAAAGGATCATCATATCTTATAATTATCTTATCTAACCAGAGAATCAGCCACACCCATTGGTAGAATGTGGATACCATAAAGCACTTAGACTGTCATCTTCATAGACAAGCATTGGCTGTATAGCAGAAAGGCCACAATATCACTGTTGTAATAATTCACACATTAAATCCTCATTCTGTCCTCTTAGTGGTTGTAAAGCAGTGGCATGCAGTGCATATAGCGGGTATCTGTTCTTAAATCCTCAGGCACACCCTCACACCCCCCACACCCGGAACTCATACACATATACAATACACCGTATACATGTCACCAGTGCATTGCAGAACAACTCTTAATCACTGAATCTCTTAATCTCCCATGAACTGGGAGAATTTTAGAGTAGCCAATTAACCTGATGACATGTATTTGGGAGGTTATAGAAAACAAGAGCTTTATTGATTGCTTTGAGACTATCACTACTGGAATGTTTTTTTCTGCAGCTGTAAATTAGGCTTCATAATCTTGCAAGCTGACAGACAGACCTAAGTGTAACATGTACAGTATACATAAATAGTAGTCTGTGGCTATGCTTTGATGGTTTTCACTGGGGCCCTTGGCTTATTCAAAATCTTCGCTTTTAAAAGGAAATTTCATTGGTGCAGTGGGTACAGAAAGTATTCATATCCCTTAAAATGTTTCCCTTTTTGTTTCATTGTAGCCCTTTGTTGAAATCAAAAAAGTTCATTTTGTTTCTTATTATTGTACACTTAGCATCCCATCTTGACAAAAAAAAAAAAAACATATATTTTTTTACTGAAATATCACATGGACATAAGTATTCAGACCCTTTGCTCACTACATTTTACTAAATGTACAAATATTTTAACATATCTGGTTTTCTTCTGTCATGATGGAATGCTGAGTGTACATTAATGAACTTTTTTGATTTTAGCAAATGGCTGTAATGAAACAGAGAGTGACTTTTCCATACCCACTGTATATCATAGAATTGCAATCACGGTGCTTAGTGTGCTTTCTTCTTGTGGAAATGGTTTGGGTTTCATCACAGCTGGCCAGTAAAATTCTGTTTTAAGTATAATAATTATGGTCCCATAAAGACAATGAAGCTCATGGCACAGAATGTCCTGGGATACTTTGTTGCATCTACACCAAGAAAAGATTCCCCAATCACCTGTTAAAGAAACTATTACTCAAAGTGTAGTCACAGGAATGTCACACTGATGATTAATTCACCTGTTTACACCAGAGACTGGCAGGGCAAAGAAAAGTAGGCAAAAAAGTCTTACAATTTGTATAAATATACTATTCAGTATTTTTATGGCAGACTTAGTACTGTAGCATCCGTAGCCAAGTGATTATTATTATTATTATTATTATTATTATTTTATAACTGTACAAGTAAATATTTAGCAGCCACAGTGAAGCTGTTCATTCTCTGGCTACACATTAATAATATTCAAAAAATATTTGACTTAATTCTGGAAAAATTCAGAGTCACTGAGAAACTCATGTTTTTTTTGTTTTTTTCACCTCACACCGAAGCATAAAACATTTTATGATATGTTGCATCACTAAAACAGGTGTTCCAGACCTGATTGGTTTACAATCAGAGCGCTTTGCTACAAACCACCATATGTCATCAAGCAGCATAGCATATGTGTGAGTGCCATGAAGTGGAATAGTGCAGCTGGCTTTATGAATTTTCTGTAATCGCATGGTCCATTCCTAACCTGGGAATACCAACAGTAATGGAAACATACACTTGATGAGTACACTTCCCTCAGAAAATAAGATGGATTTGTGATGATTATTTTTTATTGCAATAGGACCACACCACCACAATAGTAATTGCTATGTGAGGATCATGACCATTAGATAACAGAGTAAAAGGGAACTACATTCTGTAATTGTTGAACTTTAAAATGCTTCTAGAGTATCTCACAAAAATGAGTACAGCCCTCACATATTTGTAACTATTTTATTATATTTTCCTGGGACAACTCTGGATTTATGACACAGCATGTAGTTCACTTGAGCCTCACAGGCTGGAATCCTCTTTCACTCCTCCATGACGACCTCACAGAGCTGGTGGACGTTAGAGACCTTGTGCTCCTCCACAGATGCTCAATAGGTCTCGAGGCTTCCTTTTACCCTCAGTTTTCTTTAGCAATGCAGTGGTCATCTTGGAGGTGTGTTTGGAGTCGTTACTGCCCTGTGATCCAGTTGAAAAAGGGAGGGGATCATGCTCTGCTTCAGTATGTCACAGTACATGTTGACATTCATGGTTCCCTCAATGATCTGTAGCTCCCCACAGCAGGCAGCACTCATACAGCCCCAAATCATGACATTCCCACCACCATGCTTGACTGTAGGCAAGACAAACTTGTCTTTGAACTCCTCACTTGGTTGCCACCACACACGCTTGACACCATCTGAACTATTTGTGCTGTTTGTGATCTTTCTTGTGCATCTTTAGAAGAGGCTTCATTCTGGGACAACAGCCATGCAGACCAATTTGATACAGAGTGTGACGTATGATCTGAGCACTGGCAGGCTGACCCCCCACCCCTCAAACCTCTGCAGCAATGCTGGCAGCACTCCTATGTTTATTTTCAAAAGCCAACATCTGGATACAAAACTGCATTCAACTTCTTTGATCAACCATGGTAAGGCCTGTTCTGAGTGGAACCTGTCCTGTTAAACCACCTTATGGCCTTCCCCACTGTGCTGCAGCTTACTTTCAGAGTGTTGGCTACCTACTTAAAGCTTATGAGATCTTTATGTAGAGCAACATTTATATATTTTTTTCAGATCCTCAGTTCAACCAGTATCAGAGAATGTGAGAGCGACCTAGGCTAGGAAAATGGCTAGTTGGGCACAATATGTGAGAGTGTACTCACTTTTGCCGCAAGTGTTTTAGACATTAATTGCTGTATGTTGAGTTATTTTGAGAGCGCCGCAAATGTACACTGTTATACAAGCTTTTTTTACATTGCATCAAAGTGCCATA
>JAVSBV010057928.1:0-10680 GCA_033117975.1 Parotocinclus spilosoma
GTTGTTTCGTTTCACTGTATACTGTACACCACTGTATATGGTTGAAATGACAATAAAACTACTTGAACTTGAACTTGGGTGAAATGTTTGAGCCAAGGTTTATCTAACTGACCATCTGTAGATAAAAAACCCCAAAAGTTTTGCAGAATGTAATAATGCGATAATAATAATAATAAGCAGGACAAACTTAATAGCATATATAATTGTAAAGGTACAAAAATGAGTATTTTCATAACTCTTATCCTAGTTTAAATTGATACATTTATAATTATGCTGTTCCTTACAGATCAGCTGTTGGTGACTCATTTTAAGGAAATAAATTGTAAATAAATCAGTAGTATTTTAGTAAAAAAAGTAAAAATGCAGAAATGCCACTGTATAGCAGGAATCACATAAATGTAAATGAATAAATAAATAAATAATTTAGTCAAAATTCCATCCAGCTATCATGAAAACAGAAAGCAATTTATAGATCTATTTGTACTGCCGTAATTAATAAATAACACTAAAATCTGTTATAATATTATAACAATTATTTTAATTATATTATAGCTGTTTAGTTGTTTGCAGGAATAAGGTATATGTTTATGAGTCTAAGTCTATTTTTAAGGTACAATTTATTTGTGTTTGGTGATTCATTTGAGCTAAATCCTGCCATAGCAAAATCCAGTACCGTTCATATTTGGAGCACACATGTTTTAGCACCTACAATATTTGTAGCATCCAGCACAAAAAAAAAAAAAAAACTAATTGAATATTAATAAAACAATGTTTAAGCAAATGTTAATCAAATATTTAAATTGTATGGTACTTATTCGTGTGTGGCTTCCTTTCCAAAACCAAAATGGCTCATTTTCTTTGATGTTAACTTATGTAATTATATCATCAGAACGCTGCATGCTCAAGCATCATGAGAATGATAATTAATGATAGTTTAAACATGTCTTTTTTACTGATTATAGACATTCTGTTTTACTGTGTTACATGTTGCACTATGAGCAATGTTGTGTGTATTTGTTTTTCACTTAATGCCCGGATTTTATGCCCTGTGTTCCCTTACCTGATTACAAATTAAGCATTGATTGCATTCTTTGTGCATGCGCCTTTAAACTTCTGTTCAATCCTTCTTCCTAAATGGGTGTTAGGTGTTCAGTCTCTGTTCATCCTATCACTTTCATCCACAGAACAGAAATGGCAAGATATTTATTAATAAAAATTTGCAGTGTATTCAAACCCGACTTATGTCGTTACGTATCCCATTCCATCTGTATAGGTGTCTCTTTTATATTGGTGTCATTTTTTTTACATCCATTCATATAACAGTTCACTCATCATCACTAATTAAACTGAAAAAAAAAAAACCTTTCGGTAATTAGATGAATGCAGTACTTTTAAAGAAGCACTATTAATCACAGAAAGTTTAATGTAGAACTCCACAATGCTGTTATTGCACAGTAATGATGATTCACATGCCGTTATGTCAGAGTTTTAAATTCAGACACTTGGGAGTGACAATTGAGTGGTGAAACAAAACAATTATAGAAAGGTTTTAACCTGGAGGGGGGTGTTTTTACATTGTGAGAACTAATTGTCTCCAGAAGGATAATTTTTTACAAGATCTGACATTCTTTACATTGTGGGGACATTTTGTTCCCCATGAGGACACAGCTTTACAGTTAAACAGCTGTAACAGTTATCCATTATTATAGTGAGATTTGGATTAGGCATAGGCGTATTGTTAATTACCTACAGTAATCATTATGTAAATGAAAAGTAGATACAATAATACTAAGACGTGTATGTGTATGTGTGTGTTTGTATGCTTATATTATTCTCTCTCGCTCTCTCTATCTCTCTCTCTTTCTCTCTTTCTCTTTCTCTCTCTGTCACTCAGTTCTATATGTGCAGTTCAATAAATGTTTATTCATTTCATTCGCTCCCTCAGCCTAAACTATCTTCTCTGAAATATTTATCTCTCCTCCTCCTTTCTTCTGATCTAATTTCCTTCTCATCTCCTGCTCTTATCTCTGATGATAAAAACATCTAAAGTAGGTTACATCATTTCTTATACCTTGCAAATAAACCCTTCTCATACACATGCTTGGATATGCAATTTCATTCAATACTGTGTATTTCAAGGGTAAATTACCTCTTTAATATCACTTTTTTTTCTCTTGCTCTCCACACAAGTATGTATGATTTAACGTTCATGTTCTGTGTCTTTGACCAGTTAATGATGCACATGCACCTCCTACAATTTAATTATTCCATTTTGGACACATAAGAACAGGCAACCTGCCTCCTATAAAGACAAGAACCAGGAATACTGAAGTAATGAAATAATCAAATACAGTTCTTCAATATAACCAGAAATGTAGTTGTTTGATATCTGTTATATTTAGTCTCCCCTTGAAATGTCACACCATGTGTTTGGTACTACATTCATACATCAAATCACACTGCAAACCGTTGGAAGTGGACTAAGACCCACCTATTCAGGGGGTCTCAGACCACTTGTTTGGTGCACACCAAGGTTTGGCTAGCAACATTCACGCTTGTTAAAATGGACAGCACTAACATATCAATCGCACCAAGGTTTGTTTTGATCAAACATCATCAACAATTGTTCATCCAGCTTTTTGTACTTTATAGAAAATGATCAACACAACTCACTGTTGTGACACCAAACATATTAAACATATCTCATGCACTGCACGGTAATGCAGTGGTTAGCACTGCCGTCACACAGCTCTGAGATCCCTGGTTTTATCTCGACCCAGAGCGCCGCCTGTGTTGAATTTGATTGTTCTCCCTGTGTCTGCGTGGGTTTTCTCCATGTCCTCCAGGTTTCCTCCCACATTTCAAAGACATGCGTGTTATATTAATTGGTGTTTCCAAAGAGCCCTATGATGGACTGGCGCCCTCTATAGGGGTGTTTCTGCCTTGCACCCTATGCTGCCAATTAGTCATTGGCTTTCCAACAACCCTGACTACGATAAGTGGATAAGACAATGACATTTCTGTTTTTTTTTATATTCCATTAAGCAAAATGCTGGGCTAAAATCATATGATTATGTTATAATAAAAAAAATAATAATACAGATTTACATGTTTAAAATTTTTCTTGCTGATTTTCTTGCTGTGAGGACACGGTGCTACTAATCAAGCAACCGTGCCACCCTTCACACATATTGGAACCTAAATGCAAAATACACATGATGAAATATAAACATAAACATCTTTAGCTGCGCACAACCAAGCCCAAGCCAACAGGCAATGCAATATCACATTTAAAGCACCTTAAACCTACTGAGATGTGGTGATTTTTATTAGGACCCAGGTATGCGGGATAAGCATATCCCACGACTTATAATAATAATGGGGAAATAATATAGAACAACTGAAAAGGGATGACGAGCGGAGCGTAAGCCCCTGAAACTTTACCACTATCTTTCGGGAACGCGGAAGGGCGCAAGGGCACCGGTGGTCAGACGCGCAAACCAAACGGAGATGTAGTCGTTGTAATGCCGACCGGCAAGGACAGCCGAATGCACAAATTTGTTATAATTGTAACATGACAGCAGCAGACTTAACCACCACCACAATAAGCACTTAGACTTGGTAATACATTCCTGCCAATATCAAGACAATCTGTGGGATACACACTGACACTGAAAACTGTACAGAGTGCATCAACCTGATCTTTCACACTGGGAATCAGTGTTCTATCGGCAGCCCCTCTGTTTCCCAACCCCAACCAAAGAGACATCTGTCGATTGTAGAGTTGTTTTCTTTATCACAATACAAATCCAGGTAGTTTGCTGGTAGCTATTGTAAAAGTTAAACTGTGCACTGTGACATTAGCCAGGTAGAGTGTTCACCAGATTACCTCAGCGCTGCCATGGCATGTGGCATGAGTCTCAGTGCTCCTCAGGGTGGGGGTTGGGTTGTCTCACAGACTCAGTGGTGCTCAGAAAGGCAATCAGTTTCTGCAGTCAGAGGCTTCAATAAAGTCACTGCACTATTTAATTGGACTGCATGTCAGGAAAACTTTATTCTCACATCACTCAGATGATCATGAAGTAGAAAAAAATGTGTGAATGCTAGTGCTGACTGATTAAAGGGGCAAATTTAATGACATATAATTGTACAAGGTATTACTTTAAATTTAAACATGCACAATGAACACATACCAGCCACTTTACTAGGTACACTTGTTCAGCTTCTCATTAATGCAAATATCTAATCAGCCAATCACATGGAAGCAACTCAATGCATGTAAGTATGTTTGGTATATACAATAACGATTTAATTGACTTTAAACACGGCCTGGTTGTTGGTTGTTGATGCCAGAGGTCAGAGGAGAATGCCCAGACTGGTTTGAGTTGAAAGAAAAGCAAGAGGAAATCAAATAGCCACTCATTAGAACCAAGGCTTGCAGAAGATCAACTCTGAGCACACAACACATCAAACATTGCAGAAGATGGGCTACAATGGCAGAAGACGAGAACAGGCAACTAAGGCTAATTAACAAATTTGTAAAGATTGGCGAAAAGAACCAATAAGCCTTTCTTTTGAGACATTTGGATGGTAGGATCAGAACAGGATGTAAACAACTCATGCCTTGTATCAAGGGTTTAGGCCCCTTATTACCAGCTGAGAATTGTTTAAATGCCATAGCCTACCTGAGTATTGTTACTGACCTTGTCCATAAATTTAGGAACACACCTTCTGCTGGCTACTTCCAATGGGTCAACATGCCATGTCAAGAAACTCAAACTGGTTTCTTGAACATGACTGAGGTCATATGTATATATGCCATTGAGAATTAAAGGAGTTCAGAATTCGAAATTGTGTCCAACTTGGCACCAACAATGTGAATCTAGTGAATATAGTGACCAATAGAGTGAGTGTATAGATGAGTGTATCTGCCCTTTTAATTGTCTGTAGATAATAAGTTCCAGAGCTTGAATCTAGAAACTATACAACTATAAAAATAGTCAAGATACTACAGTGTTTCCAATTTAATGATTTATTTCATGTCAACATTGACTGCCACATATTAATTTGAAATTTTATTGACCATTTTAATGGGTAAAAGAATTCAGCTGTAGGTGTGCACCCAGTGCACTCATGGACTGAGCCTCCCCTTACCCTGCTCTCTTTCCCTCATATGGAATAAGAAACTGTCTGTTGAATTTATGACAGAATGGTTTATTTCAGAACAGAGCAGGGAAATGACTGAGAAGCATGCAGAAGCTGTGAGAAATTAGTGCCTTTACTCTAGTAGCTACATTGCAAAACATGCAGTATATTGTCCCCTCCTCTGTTTCTTTGGTGTGGTTTGTTGTGATGACGCAGTACTTCTTACTCTGCCTGTCCTCTTTTTTTTGCACCAAAGCCAACATGGTTAGATGTGCCATTACAACTGTTGTACTACAACAACTAATGTATCTGGCAAGGCAATACAGTTATGGAAAATCTACAGACCCTTTCACTTTTGTTGAGGCCTTGTTCCAAAATAAAAGTTAATGAGGAAAGAATGCAGTTTCCCCCTCACCAATCTGTGCTCAATACTCCATAAAGAGAAGTAGTAATGAAGTGTAGAAATGTACTGTATAGCAAATTTTAGCAGTAAACTAAAACCTAAACTGGCAAAATACTTGTCCATGAAAAACTGTACATGAAGTATTCAGACCCTTTGGCACTATGAAAATAAACTTTGATATTCTGGTCTGGAAGCTTCTCATTTTTTTGAGCATCTTTAAGATGTTTTTACACCTTGTTTGGCATCACCTTTGGATGTGACTCGATAGCTATGGGAAGCCACAGTGGAACAGATGCAGCATGTTTTCCATGAAAGCACATTTTAGCAAGAGCAACAGTTTGTCAGGCTTACTGACTCAAACTCAAAGTCAGTTCATCAAACGATACAGATCTTTGCATATAAAACAAGAGCTCATGAATCATTGACAGAGTATCTGCTTGCATACACTGCACCTCACCACCATCTGCCAAATGGTATACCAGCAAAAGATCCCTCAGTCACAGAAGTCAAAAGAATTCGAACCATTCCGAGCGTAGAAAAAGGACAATATACATTATACATTATATAATTAATTCTCGGTCTCTTAGAATACAAACAGTTTGCTTGTCTGCTTATTTGGATTATTGTATGTCGCCATCATCAGTGACCATTTCAGTAATGCACACAAGGTTATATCGATACACAGTGTTACATCAAGACTGGTAATATATATGTACTGAAGGCAATGCCAATTTGGCATAATCAATTGACATAATATGAACCCCTTTCCACTGTGGGAGGAAGCCAGAGCACACTGAGAAAACCCAACACGGGGAGGACATGCAGACTCCACACAGAAAAGACCCAGGCTGCTCCACCAGCCCAGGACCTTCTTGCTGTGACATGGAGGTGCTACCCACCGAGCCAGAAAAGACAGGAAATTTGTATGCAGTGTTTGCAGCATCTGCAGCAACTTCATTGGGATCCCAAGTTGTCCCAACAACAGTCCAAAGATGGTTGATCAGGAATGAAATTTTTGGAATGGTAGCAGCCAAAAACCCTTTTCATAAAGGAATCGGGTAACAAGACTAAGATATATCAAAGCTCACAAAGATTGAATTGAAGTGGAATCAGTGGAATAGAATATCATAGAGTAGCAATAGAGTAGCAAATCAAATTTCAAAATGTTTTGGTCCAGTTTTCAACAGTATATTCTATTTGGTCATTATACCATTACTAAAGCAAAAAATCTAATGGTGGCCTAAGACTTTTGCACAGTGCTGTAAATTCTACAGATGTTAAACAGCATAGTAATTTGTCTTTTATTCAGCAGACTGTGGTTTCCCATTTGGGACTGCCTTTTAAAACGGTCTTAACTTTAAAACAAATATTGTTGATACCATAAAAAGAATGGAAAAGAGTTATTAGCAATATTAACAAGAAAAAAGCACAGTGGAACATTCTGTTTCAGCAATATCATTTGTGCATAGCTAATATGGGCTTCCTCTGAAGCATACAGAGGACTATTTTCCCATGGTGCATTAGTCCCAAATGTGCTTTAGTTCACTTATATATATTAGACATGGTCAGCCATCATTTTCTATTACAGAACAACACGTTGTAATCAACTGTTTATAGGCACACTGTGGCTCTCCTCAGGAAAATCTGATGGAAACAGTAACATTTAATTATGCAAATTATTTGCAATACAGGTTATTTCATTTCTCTCACTGTCGTAACGGCAGAAAAGGAAACTTTGCTTCATTGCTTTTTTATGCCCTCTATACCAGATAAGAAAAAACAAGAAGCTTTTTTGATTAGATGTATTTTTGCCCATATGTACATATTCAGAATTCCATTCTATGGTTCAGGTGTACCTCTGCTTGTGACCAGAGAATTCCAGGTTAAGGCTGCAGACCTTTAATAGCAACCCTGACCAGAATAGGTAAAAGTGATATAAAAAACAAGGTGCTAATCCATAAAAGGTTATTTGGTAACAATTTACATTAAGTGTTGACTAACTAACATGAATTACCTTCAAAAATACATCCCTGGGAACAAAAATAATTTAAAGTCCAGGTTTGAACTACCAGTATATAGAGAATAATTTGGCCTGACATTAAACATAAACTAACTGGGAAACATTTTGCACTAGCTCATTAACTGTTTGACATCATGACTATTAAGCGGAAAAACCCTGACTCTTCTATTTGTGAAAAGCTGTCCTTAAGTTTAGCCACAAGATTTGGGGAAATCAAACAGAAAGACCATTTCATACTAAGTTACATTATCTGTTTGTTTAATTTTTGCTATTTTTTTTTTTTATAATTTACTTAACTATTTGGTTTTCAGTCCATTGTAAACATAATATTTTGCAATTTTGGGTCAGTTTTTGCCCAAGAGTGTAAATAAGCATATACATAAAAAGAACCAGTTTCAAAACAACTGGACTCAGGGTGCCCTCTCCCTATTAAAATGGTCTAGAATACCCAGTGCTATAGATTAATCAATTGGCCTAATAATCCAGCACCTGTGCAGTGCAATAAAATAAATGTATTGTTTATAGTGAAACTTCACATAACATCACATAACAAGTAGGCATACATAAACTTGAACAAACAGCAGTCAAAACTGAAATGATTCTTGTCTAACAGCACTTCCACCAATGTTAGGACATTTTTTTTTTTATTCAAAAGGCAAGTTGCAAATTGGCCTAATGTTGAAGTATGACTGTGTATTGTGACATTCTCAAAGAAGAAACTGGCCCAGGAAACATTTTGATCTTTTATTGACAGCATGCACTAGGATGTTTTTCCTGCTGGGGGATTGGTTTAGGTTCAAAGAAGCTTGATCAGGAATGGGGTTTTTTGGAAGGGTAGCAGCCAAAAAGGGGACTGTGGTAGCCTAGTGGTTAATGTACTGGACTCTTTACCCGATGAGCCAAGATGATCCACCTCTGCCAATCTGCCACAGTTGGGTCCTTAAGCAAGGCCATTAATCCCAGATTGCTTGAATTGTAAGACTGTATGAGATGGAAGTCACACTGGATAAGGGTGTTTGCTAAATGCCATAAATGTAAATGTAAAAACAAACACTTTTCATAAGGAGGGCAGGGACAGGTTGTCAACAGTATATTATTCGGTATATGATCATTATGCCATTACTAAAGCAAGAAGTCTAATGGTGGCCTAAGCCTTTTGCACAGTGCTGTAAATCCTACTGATGTTAACCAGTCTAGTACTGACCGTTGTATGATGGCTTTACAATATTTTAACTTTGCCATGTTAGGCTATGTTATGATATGTACAATCAACTTATGATAGATTTGTAAACAATATCTATGCCAGCTCAGAGAAGCATATTGTTTATAAATAGTGCTTAGCCAGTGCGTTGTTTCTTTTCTTTTCTAATTAACCATGCTGTGTTGTTCTTATTCCATTGCTTATTGTGTGTTGCATCATTAACACTAAATCTGTTAAAGTTTACCTTAACTGCTGCAGACATTTTAGGAGAAATATGTCACAGTGTAAATATTGCTGTCTGTATGCAGATAATATTAAGCATGTGAGAGTCAGACAGACAGAGGAAAAAAGCAATTCAGATACCTGCTGCTGCATTTATGGTCTCATTCAGATGCATACCTGCACCCATTACAGTTCCATGACTGTACGTGAACAGGGCTTATCCTGTATGCCCTTTCTCACCTAGTGCATCACTGTAGGTTTCTATTCTCATAAGCATATTTTATTCCACTCTTCTTTCCCCAGGTCGCTCATATTTAAAGTAGCTGTAATCCACATTAATGAGCACTAAAGAGTATGGTGTCTCATATCGTATATATTTTCTTTTCTGTGTTGCAAAATGCTGTTATCAAGTTTGAGGGTGTTTTTTATACAAGGGTAAATTATGTAAATGTAATTTTAGCGTAACCTTTGCTAATGCACTCCTTTCTAATCAATTTCACACCACACTCCATAGAACCCATCATAGCGATTTGCAATGTATTACCATGAGGTTTTAGAGCAAATTCACGCTTTTAAGCAGTGGCTTTTTTTTACTGTGAACATGAACCAAATTTGGGATGGGTTCATTTTCATTCTCACCTATTTAACAGACACTCTTTTTCACATCAGCTTTGTAGTCGTAATACCTTACTCTTACTCATGCTTTTAACTGCGGAAGTGTCCTGAATACTTTTAGCAACTTTTATTCTCTCTCTCTCTGTCTCTGTCTTTCCCCTAATAGGATAAGTATGTAGTTGTTATTTCCTCTCCCTTTTTGCATATAGATACACATTTGGCTTTTACATCAGCTGTGTTTGACGCAGAGGAAGTGTGCAATGTGTGACAAATTATTTTGGCAGTCTTTTGAGTCTGACTGTAGTCCCTATTGCTAAGCTTGAAGAGGCAGAACAAGATGGAGCTAGATAGAGTGATGATTTACATTGCTCACAAAAATTAGGACATATTTATGGGATGTTTCATTTTGAAATATCCCTTAATTTTTTAATCAACATACATGTGATACAAAGTTCCAGCATCATCATAATCATCATCATTATGATAATCATCTGAGAATCATTCTGTCAGAGATTTGGCCATGGTATAAAATTAAATTCCCATGATATCTCAATAGGTAAACACAGGCATTAGAAAGGGCTCTTCTTAAGAACTCATTGGCTTTTACTGTCTGCGATTGAAGTCTCTGGTCATGGGGCCTGGCATTGTTGCTAGCTCTGTCAACGTCAATCTTATTTTTACAACAAACTTTCCAGTGCAGCATTGTCTCAAATCAGCTTTACAATTTAGAATATAGACCCAGATCCCAAACTGAACAAGCCAAAAAAAAAACCTTCACCTTATAAGGAAGAAATCTTGAAAGCACAAAGACTCAAAAGTTGCCCAACCTCCTTGGGAACCCCAGGTGTGATATGTAATAATTAAACTAAGCTACCTAATTAACATGTTTATAGTAATAGTATGAATAATTAGAAGCTAAATAATAATGTAACATACGGAGACGTCCAGAGCGACAAGGATGCGCCGGCGTGAGGGTGGTAGGTAAAGTTTATTTTAACAGAAAACCGGATTAATCAAAACAGGTAACAAGGGTAAATAATAAACGATAAAACACGTACGGGGACGTGAACAAAA